>JBBPBX010042801.1:14603-28227 GCA_038048925.1 Garcialebias charrua | reverse complement strand
ATCCGGGGGGAGCTCAGAGTAGAACTGCCCCTCTGCATCAAAAGAAGTCATTTGAAGTGGTTCTGGCATTCTATTTAGGACGTCTTCTGGACGCTTACCTTTAGAGGTTTTCTGGGCATGTCCCACTGATAGGAGGCCCCATGGAAGACCCAGAATTTGCTTGTGTATCTTCTCTGGACTGGAAATGTCCCAGTGTCCTCCAGGACAGGTTGAAAAGTGTTGCTAGGGAGAGGGATGTCTGGTTTTCTCTTGTGGACCTGTTGCCTCAGTGACTCGATGACAGATAAGTGGTAGATGGAGATGGAGTGTAAACTATCAAATCCTGTTCTGGTGCATTTTGAATGGATTTTTAAAAAATATATATAAATTGTTGTATTCAAAAATGAAAAATAGATATTTAATGTTGTGTAAATTGTTGCATTACATGGTATTGATCAACGAACACCTCTTTGCCTTCAAAAAGAGCTTTGTCATTGCAATCCTTAGGTCTTAAGCCCTTCTCCCAAAGGGTCCTCAGCTGTGTGTCATCTATTTGACCTAAGTACATTTTAAACATTTCAAAGATCCTAAAGGTAGCAGACATCTCAAGACATTTCGGTTTGAATTGAACCCTGAGACCTGAAGCGTTGGGCTCCAGACGATAATCCTGACAAATCCTTTTATTTTCATGTTCTGTTACGGGACACAGCAGCAGATCTGAGTTTACAGCAGGCCGCAGAAGTAATCAGAGAGACATGTCCTGAGCTGCTGGCTGGCTCCAAGCATGTAAATGTCAAACCAAGTTAATGATGAATGACCTCACCCTTCAATCCCTCAAGAGCAGGAAGTCAATATAGCCTCACCGAACCTTATGTTGGTGCATCGAAGCAGTGGTGCTGCTGCCGCTCGGTCCGAACTTCATCCTCTTGTCTTAATGAATGATTCTAATCCAACACTCTTCCCTCGTCTTCTAAACCCTCGAGACATTCTGCATTCATCTTGTTTTTCACCCTGACCACAATATTGCTGTATCACTTACACTAATAGCCTGCACTTAGAGTACCTCTAAGGTGAAAGGCTCGCTCAGATGTTTCCTGTCCACACAGGAAACCTGTGGGTTTATTACAGTTTGAAAGGCAGCATGTTTGACACGACTGAGTCGTTGTTTCTCTGTATCATCTGTCATCCAGTTGCTTTTGGTGTCTTTTGTTTACCTTTAGGTTTTTGCTGAAATATTGTTCATCAACATCTTTTTTGCAAACTCTTAACTGCTTGACAGACAGCACGGTGGCGCCACATTGGTAGAGCTGCCGCCTCTCAGCGAGCAGGTCGCCCCGATTCAAATCCCGGCCGGGGGCCTTTCTGGGTGGAGTTTGCATGTTCTCTCCGTGCATATGTGGATTTCCCCCAGGTACTCCGCTTTCCTCCCACAGACCAAAAACATGCATGTTAGGCTGATTGGTAACTCTAAACTGTCCCTAGGTGTGAGTGAGAGAGTGAATGATTGTTTGTCTCTTTTGTCTCTATGTGTCCCTGTGGTAGACTGGAGACTTGTCCAGAGTGTCCCCCGCCTCTTGCACAGGGATAGCTGGACATGGGCATCAGTGACCTCCGTGACCCGAAAAGGAAGAAGTAGGTAATTTCAGTGGTGGAGAAAGTACTCAAACACAGTACTTAAGTAAAAGTACAAATAAACTGACAAAAATGTACTCTAGTAAAAGTAGAAGTACCACATTAACGTTTTTACATAAGTAAAAGTAAAAAAGTACTGCGTTTAAAAATAATTTAAATATTAAAAGTAAAAGTATTTTCTGAATGTATTATGGTCTACATCATTAAAGCTGCTATCTGCGATTTTTGTATGACCAAAACACTTAGAAAAATTTTGAACAGGGAAAGCCTTCTGCTCCCTCCCCCTTGCTCTCTGGCTGACCTGCAACTCCGCCTCCTTAGCTCCTCCTCCTCCCAGCGCTGCAGGCTGGGACAGGCGGGGGATGAGCTGTGTGAAGCTGACACCCCACCCACATGAACAAAACTGTTTTTATTGGCTGGTTCAAAAAACTCTGTTTTTATTGGCTGGTTAACGGCTGGTCACTGTGGGTTTTTATAAATGCTTTTATTACCACCGGGAGACGCCAGAGGACTATAGTTTTTTCAGAGATTACTTGTCAAACATCTATCTATCATAAAATAGTGGCAGAGTGAAGAAATATGTTTAAAAAATAACTTACATACTGATCCTTTAAGTGTGTCTACCTTATGCATATTTTTTGTAATACATCAATAGTGTTGTGCTATTTTAATGAACAATGCTGCAGATAATGCATATTTTTATTGTGTTTACCCTCTGTCCTGATAATAATGTGGATAATTTGTCCTGCTGTACTGAATAGTCTTTCAGTAGTCTTTCATATAATCTTTCATTAAGGCCACAGGTGTGTATCTTCTGGCTGACTCTCCGCGGTAGAATCCATTTTGGGTGTGTTAGCAGTGCTGCGGATGTGCCCAGCTTATTAACGTATAGAATATACGTCTTTGGCCCAGCTCTTCTTGAAGGTGACTGTAACATTACCTGCCCACTTTGCAGTGATTCAATGGACCAACTCCACTCTTGCTAATGGTTACTTTCAAACTAACTAACAAATAAAAAAACCACAATGTGAATGTAACTTGTAAATCTAGTGTAGTATAAAGTACAGATACTAAATGTAAACTGTAGCAGAGTAAAAGTTGAAAGTACCCACGTTTAACTCTACCTAAATAAAGTACAGATACATGAAAAATGTACCCATTTAGCCCCACTGGCAACAATTGTTGCCAAAGTGTATCACTGTCATTTTCCACTCAGTAAAAAAATCTCAAATGTATTAATGCAACATTTTCCACCTATAAACTAGTAGACAACTTAGACAAAGTTTTGATTTTAAAAAATGTTTCCAAGTGCTTCCTGTTGCATGATATCACATGCTTCCTGGGCCATCCGGCTGAAGACATGGAATATGCAAATCGTCCTGGAAAAAGGTAATTTTCATAACATTTCTTATGGTTTTCCCCCATACATTTTTATAATTATTTAATCTTTCAAGTCTCTACAGTAACACTCTCCACAAAAATTGTACCTAGGATAAATATTTTTTTGTTCATGGGCGTCTTTTTGTAAGTGGCAACAAAAGTTGCCAATGGGCACATAGCTTGTCGCTAACTACAGGAAAACACTGTCTGCAGGATTGCACCTAATTTTCTTATTTCAAATTGTAAAATGATGTGCAATGTCTTATTTTAGTCTTCTAAGGATACTCTTCCTAGCAAAATAAATTATGTAGTCAAGGCCTGTGTGTCTAAGATTTTTATTCGCTTCCATACATCATTCTCTTGCTAGCTAACATCATTTTTTTGCTAGCCTAACATTAGCTTGTGTTTCGCTGAGGTAAAATATGTTGATGATCTAGCCATATGTAGGAAGCCACACAGATCTGGTGGAAACTGGACTTGGTCAGGGACCAAGTGTGGTTCTTGGCCTGGCAAAGAAAGCTGAAGTTCCACCTGGAGTCAAGTTTTACCATGACAACCTCTTCATAACCCTGTCCCTGGTGGATGAGATGACCCTGAGAGGCTATGGCAGCTGTGGCATGATGCGACAAGCTCAGCTCCACAAGGTTCCTTTCACAGAACCCAAGACCTTCAAGAAGACACCCAGAGGAAATGCTGAATATCTGGTTGAGGCAGAGAAGCTGATTGTAAGGTGGAATGACAACAGCATGGTCACTGTGGTGTCAAACATGGAAAGGGAGTTCATCGAAACTGAGGCAAAGAGATGGAACAAACAAAAACGGACCATGGACAAGGTCAGACAGCCCAAGTGTATCCAGGATTACAACACACACATGGGAGGAGTGGACCTGCATGACCAGTTTGTCAGCCGCTACAGAGTCAACATACGGTCCAAGAAGTGGTGGTGGCCATGCTTCAGCTGGGCCCTGAACAGTGCCATGGTGAACAGCTGGTGCTATTACAGGTACACAAGGCTGCATGTTATTTAGCAATATCACAATCGTGTTTGTGATGTTTGACATGAGGTGATCGCTAGTGCTCTTCATTTGACAAGAGCAACAGTGATGATATCCAGACCAACATCACAAACTCAAGCATGATATTGCTTTTACAGAACATTCTACATATGGGGCATGACACTGTAGAAAGGAGGATATTGATAATTCATCAATAGCATCATAAATGAACAAAAACATGGCATATTCATTCATCTATCATGCTTGTTTTTTCATTCATTTAGAACCTGGAAAAGTGGGCAGAAAGATCTCCTCTCCTTCCAGAGGCTGGTAGCCCAGACCCTCCTCCTGCGCCATGGAACAAAGCCAAGTAGGCAGGGCAGAAGATCTTTAATGGCTGTGGCGATAACTGATGCCACCAGGTTTGATCATTTCAACCACTGGCCCTGCAACACTGGTAGCAGGTACAAGCGATGCAAAAACTGTGGCGGACGCACATCGTTTGCGTGTGAAAAGTGTGATGTGCCACTACATTTGGAGTGCTTCAAGAAGTACCACACTGAGTAGAACATCCATAAAAGATGATGGAATGTATGGGATGAAATATATACATATATGTGTGTTATTAGAGGTTCTAAGAAAAAAAAACTGTTCGTTGAAGTTTTGATTACAAAGTTACAAAATTCGAGTCTACAGACGAATAAATTAAGAATAAAAAAACTGTTCAAATTGTTTGTTGTTTGGAATTTTATACAGGAGGAACCTGATGCTCCAACTTTTTGTTATTATTTATTCTGACTACATTATTATTTTGTTATTACTATATTATTATTAGTTCTCTATTATGAACGGGTGACAGTTGACCTAGTGACAAGCTGTGTGACTACTGGCAACAATTGTTGCCAGTCATAAAAATGCCATTTTCTTCAAATCAAAATACAGAATGATGAAAATAAATACATAACATGATTCAGAAGGACCCAACTGATAAAATGATATGCCTTTCAACTCTGAAAAAAATTTGGGCATAAATGGGTTAAGTGCAGTAACGAAGTACCGGTACTTGTACTTTGTTACATTCCACCAATGGTAATGATAATGGATGGATGGAGAACTGCTTGACTATGAAGTATGAATAGGTTTTGCGTGCATTCCTTATTGTGCCATTTTTATGACCATTTCCTTCGGGACCTACCGGTACTCAATAACACAAATACAACTTTTCCTGATTCATATTTACAAATTAGAAAAAGTTTGTCAAAGGAAAATACACGTAGCAAATAAATTAAAAGCTAGCATTCCTGAAAGTTAGTTTCAGATTTAGACAATGTTGTAAGTTGTCACAATTAAATATGTTGTGAATAACTATTAACTACTATCACATCAATTCATTAAATTCCACCCAGGGATTTGCGATAAGTTTTATCAACAGGTGAACAGGATGGACTCCAGAAGTTAATCCTAAAGTTTCAAACAAGTGTTGTGGAATGAGTAGCACTTGGAGTACAGTATTTGTTTTAGATTACTCTAAGCTACAACATGTTGATCAATATCTGTAAAATTTACAGAACTACAGTATAGCCATTTTTTGTACAAAGTATTTTTTAAAGTCCGTTGAATAAACCTTTAATTTCCATGCCTGCATTGAGTGGAATAAAAACAGTTGTGCAGGAGCTTACCAGCAATCTCACAGCTCCCGAATTGGTCCATTTGGCAAGCTCCTCTGATTTTTAAAAGCTTTGCCAAATTGTTAGAAGTGTAATAAGTCCCTCCAGGAAGCTTCAATCACAATTAAAGGTAAATTTAACCAGCCCCATGCTAACTTTACTCAATATTTTTTTGTTTTGTTTGTTTTACCAGTCTTTGCCAGTTTTCCACAAACTTGACCAATCACTTTCACCCCTTGCACATTTTCACTTCCTGGAATCGAAACCTACGAAATGAAAACTTGCTAAAAATCACTTTTGCAAGTGAATTTCTAGACTTGTTACTTGAAAGTCAAGCCTTGAGTTTGAACAAAGACACAGTTGTTAAGAAATCAGGTCTCTCTTGTAAGTGAGTCCCTGAGGCTCAATGAGATTAACCTGTCTAAATAAAAGTAGGATAAAACATGCTCAAGAATGTTTGGTCAGATTCCTTTTGAAGTTCTCCGTTTTTACCGAGGTCGGCCTGTTGACTTAGCTCGTAGCTTAGCTTCTTAGCTTAGCTCCTATTAACAATCCAAAAACACGATTTTGGATGGTTAAAACAGATTTTAAAGAGAAAAGAGAAAGGGAGGGGTCAGTGAACAGCACCGGAGTTGAGCTTTTTGTCATCCAGTGTCCAGTAGAGGGAGAGAGCGACACGAAGAAACAACAAAGCCGATTAATGAAAATGAGGTCGATAATTTTCAATCATGCGATAAATTGATTTATTGTTTACTGCGACAGGCCTAGCTACATCTGTATACATGTATATATATTTTTTTCATTCAACCTTTAGCTAGCGCGTCTGTATTGCGCGCCACTAGCTTAGCAATATGTCAGTTCCGGCAATTGTTGACGGAGGCGGGGGATGTGTGTTGTGGGTGAAGTGTGGGTGAAGGACAATTTTGGCTCGGTTCTGTTGACAGGGGGAAATATTGCAGAACCTGTAATTTGTAAGAGTCAGTAGATTGATTCATCAACGTAATCCTGTGCATTTGGACCATGGCATTAAAACAACTTTTTATACCAGCCAGGTAGTAAATTTAACAAATTCTTTTGTTCTTGATATGTTAAAGAAAAAGGTAAAGCTACAAAACACCACAACTGAAAACAACAAAACAGACATTTTAGGTTACAACAATCTCAAAATAAGGCTGTAAAATCTTTGGAGGGACTGTCTTATGGCAATTATTCATATTTATCTTGGTACTATGCATTGGCAAGTACTCAAATGTAAGTACTGTACACAGTTTAAAAAATGTGGTATTGGTTCAACCTTGTGAATAAGGTGCAAAACCAAAAACTATATTTGTATAATTTGATATATGGGTGTATTGTACAGTATGTACTGGTTCTTTTTATGCCAATATTAGATGTTTAAATTTATTGTCTCAGAACTAAATGGGCTAAAACATGTGAAATCACTTGTATGGCATCAAGGCAGCAGCTTGGGATTAGCTCTTAGTAAAAATAGATGTCAAAACACAACACGTTGTTCGTCATTTATCATGAGGGTGGTGCTTGAAGTCTCACCCCATCCAACAAAAACTAACTTCATGTGTATTCCAGATCTTAACATGACTCATTTCTGTTCGGTGGATGGAAGGGAGGGAGGGGAATAAGTGCAGATTTGATTGTTTTGGAGGCTTTACTGACGGGCAATTTCCTTGCAACGCCAGGAGGACAGATCTGCTCCATATGGGCTTGACGGTTGTTGACTTCAACTGGGAGAGGAGTGTGTTTATTGGTGTTAACGCTCGGCCCAGATGTGGGCTTTTTCTGACACGTATAACCAACAATACAGATGAAACCAGATGTAAAGTAATCTGAGACAACTTTGTTGTGAATTGGTGCTATATAAATGAAATGAATTGAATTTACATACACTAAACAAAACAAAAAAGGAGACATCCATTTTTTCTCAGTCTCTCACATTAAATGGTACTAAAAAAAAATCTGTTTTAGATAAGTTATATTTTTCTCCTATTTGTTAAATGTAAAAATAGAAGTTTGATCACTTTTACTTGGGCACAACTTTACATGCACTAAGTTTACTACAGTATATGTTTGAACAATCTGGGAAAGCTAGATGACGAAGTCATAGCTTTTTGAAGGTTTTAAATGGTTAGTTCATTGACAACATTTGAGTTAATTGGAGGCACAACTGTGGAGGCTTTTTAAGGCGCACCTCAGACACACTGCTTCTTTGTGTGACGTCATGGGAAAATCTAAATATATCAGCCAAAACATCAGGATAGAAGTCGACCTCCACAACTCTTATTGCAATTTCCAGATTCCTGAAGGTGCCACGTTTATCTGTTTGAATAATTATACACAAATATAAACGCCATAGGAATGGCATGCCATCAAACCGCTCGGGAAGATGTTTTAATTTAAAATGTACCCTTCAACCCCAAAACAAAAGGAAAAGATCATGTGAAGATGCTGCTTACCGTAAGTTGATCAGAGAATATGCACGAGCTTAATGGACATTCGGTGAGTAAAAAGCCATTACTTCAAAAGTAACATAAAAATGCACACAGTGAAAAATATATTAATAATAATAATAATAATAATTAATTCAATTTATAACGCACTTTTCATTACTGAAAATCTCAAAGTGCTACACATATATTGAATGCTACACACATTCATAAACCGGTGGCGGCAGACTACCATGCAAGGTGCTTTCCAGTCCTACCGGGAGCAACTCAGGGTTAAGTGTCTTGCCCAAGGACACAACGACACATGGTGCGGGTCCCGGGAGTCGAACCGCCAACTTTCCGATCGGGAGACGACTGCCATTACCACTACACCACGGCCGTGAGACATTTCCTGTAGTCTAATGAAACTAAAATTGAATTGTTTGACCATAATGATCATTTAGAGGGGAAAGCTTGCACTAGAACCCGACCGAAATGAAAATTATGGCCATTGGTAAACCAATACCGATATTGGGAGGGAAATGTGACCGCCGATAACCGATGGAAAGGCTGAAATTATCTTAGCTTCGTCCACCCCCAAAAATCCAAGAAAACAGCAAGTGGAGCAGGACCTGTTTATTTAGCGCAGCTGTTGGCAACCATGAAGTTTAGCTAATCAGATCCACGCTATACCTAGTCCCACAGTAGATGTACAGGTGGTGCACTGGTCATAAAAACAGTCTTCCTAACATGAGTTAACATTTTTTTATCCTCCACTATTCAACTTAAAGTTATCAAGTGTGTTACAAAAATATCAATTAAACAACAAACGCCCTTCCCTGTTAAATGTTCAAACAATCACATTTGGTGAAGACTATTAGTATTGACCGCAGCAGCTTTTTTTTTTTTCTTTGGAGATAAGTTAAGATTTTAGACAAATTGCATTTCCTTGAGTATGACAAAGCCACTGTTACTAACAGTGATATATATTTACCGCTACATTAGATTTATTGTTCTGGCTAAAGTTTTACATGGCGATAGTCTATACTAGGTTATCTAAATGTTGGCTTGCTAACCTGAGAGGTACTTAGCTAATGACAAGAGGGTTGCAGTATTGAAAACAACTTATTATTGTTGATTTGTTTTACAGATCAGTTCAAATAAACTTACCATGCTTTGTTCAACAAAATACATTACACAGTATTGCTCCCTGCTTCATCTGTGCTGAATGTGAAAGTGAAACTTAAGTAAATGGCTATGACTTGAAAGTAGTCTTCATTCACCTCTGCTGGATATATTATACAATTATGACTGGTCCCAAATTTTGAGGGGTGAAAATTAGAAGTGCTTATATCCGCACATAATGACACAATTATTACTGATACCAATAGTTCCCCAAATGGCTATATCAGCCTAAATTATCGGCCCTACCAATAAATCAGTCGCTAGCTTCCACCGGCCCTACCAATATATCAGTCGCTAGCTTCCACCGGCCCTACCAACATATTAGTCGCTAGCTTGCACCGGCCTTACCAATATATCAGTCGCTAGCTTGCACCGGCCCTACCAATATATCAGTCGCTAGCTTCCACCGGCCCTACCAATATATCAGTCGCTAGCTTGCACCGGTCCTACCAATATATCAGTCGCTAGCTTGCACCGATCCTACCAATATATCAGTCGCTAGCTTGCACCGGTCCTACCAATATATCAGTCGCTAGCTTGCACTGACCTAAGTATGAAATATGTTGTAGGGGTGTTTTGCTCCAAGAAGGACTGGTGCACATCACAGACTAGATGGCGTCATAAAGAAAGAATATTATGAAGAATTATTATTAATATGAAGCAACATCTCAAGACATCTGCCAGGAAGTTAAAGCTTGGACATGAATGGGTCTTCAAATGGACAATGACCATCAACATACCGCCAAATTAGCTATAAGTAAATAAAGTCAATGTTTTGGAGCGGCCATCACAGAACCATGATTTCAGTCCCATAGAAAATTTGTGAGCAGAACTAAAAAAGTGACCTCCAAACTCATTGCCGCCAGTTTTGTCAGGAGGAATGGGACAAAAGTCCAGTAAGACATGTTGAAGGAAACCCAAAACATTTGACCCAAGTCAGACATTTTAAAGGCAACTCAGCTACTAAGAACATGGATGGAAACGTGTGACTTTAAAGAAAACAATGAACAAAAAATATTTCTTTATTCAGGCATTTTACAAATTGAAACAGGAAAGGTTTAGTCTGATTTCATGTTGGACAGTGAGAAAAACTGGTTCTGTCTTCTATACAGTGTATGTAAACATCTGATTTCAGCTGCATGGTATCTGACTGAACGTTGCATTGAATGTGTGCATCGGTCTTCACTGCAGTAAAAGTCTGGCATAGCAGGTCTCTGCTTGTCAGATGGCTTCCAGAAACTTCCGCTCTTCACTCAGTGTCAGTGACACGTATATCCTGTCCCCTCCAAGCCTGAACACTTCAGTCCGACGTGATTCAATTAAAGAAAAAGTCCACGGTTGGGTTAAAGGTCCCCTCTTCTTCCTGATCTAATATTCACCTCTGTCTTCCGGTGCTGTTGTCATCAATCTGAGGCCTGTTTGTCTCCTGCTGTCACAGATTTAGGACTTTAAACCTCAGCGTGTGACCACTGCGGCTGGATATTGTGCGCCTTGTGGAGGTGCTAATTTAAAACAGATGGCATGTGGATGCAAAGCTCAGATCTCCCATTAACAGGAAGTTGGACATCTCTGCTACACATTACCACCTTTCCTTGCTACTACTTTGCTTTTTGTAGAATTGTTATTTTATAAAAAAAAGTCTCAAGGCCTAGAAACAGTAATGGGGTGTCCGTTAGGTCTTTTAGCACCTTTAGATTATTGCTTTTTCTTCATTTAAGTTTAGTTTTGGTTCATTTTTACAGACGAGATTGCACCATCTTTGATATTTGAATTCCTGTTGTACAAACGGTTCATGTTCAATAATCCAGGTAAAAAATCCAACAAAGTTCAGTCAGGTCGTCTGGATGGTTTCTTTTTTGTTGTTGTTGATAACTTGTCTTTTTGTTGGACTGATAAAGTCCTTTGGATGAAGGATGAACCATCTCAACTAAAAAAGAAACAGTCCAGATGACTGAACATTGTTGGATTTCAACAAATGTTATTTTTTTATGATCCTTAGGGAAGAAAAGTTAAACGTTGAAATACATAAAACTTTAAAGTACTACTGTACATTAAACTTGAGTTTTGTTGTTGTTGTTTTTGAAGCATCTCTGTTTTAAGGGATGCAAAGCTCATTTGTTTGCCTTTGAATAAAATCTCTAAAATAACAGCGCCATCTTCACTCCTGTGTAAAGTGTATAACCAGAACTAAAAAGGACCTGTCGCTAGAGAAAATGTTCATTGCACATCTCTGAATATGAAGACGTATTTTAGTAACAGACAAGCAAAAACATTACCGTCTGCTTTATAGTAAAGGGTGATGCCTATGACAAACTATAACAAATTACGGTACCCAACATTTCTCTACATTGTGCTTGACTGTGCACAACACTTGTTTTCAAAATTTGATTGAAACGACTACAAATCATTAGCATTTTAATCTAAAACCTTTGCATGAAGGCCGGCTAGCGATAAGCATTGCTTTAAGGAATGGGTGGCATTTATAGAAATATTCTCAACAGCTTTCAAGTCATCTGCTTCATGACGTGTTACAAGTGAGCTCAGTGTTCCCTGTGAGTGAAAAGCATGTTTTTTTAATTTTATTTCCATGGAGTATTATGGGATGTTGTACAGTAGCATGTGTTTGAGTTCAGTCCAGGGTGCGGAGATGACTTCAAAGGCCCAGAGCTACACCCTGTAGTTAGTGTAAAGTCAGGCACATGTAAGCTGGTGTGTACACACACACACATGCACACAGTAGGCAGTTGTAATATATAACACACTGTAAATTGTACAACAGGGACACGCCCTCAGACTGGCACACATTTATTAAAGTCTATAAAACAGTGGAGTCCTTTCTCGCCTCAGTCTTTGCATCAGTCCTCTCTCCTCTTTCTGTACAACACAGTCTTTCCCCACTTTCTTCCGTTTTTGTTTTTCCCCCCACTCATTTCTGGGAAAAAAAATAAAAATCTTGTTTTAGCCAGGCCTCTTTAAGGCATATTTCACATATGTGGAATTTCCTGTGTTCAGCTTCTATCAGAGAGGAACACACAGACCATCTTCAGCTTGTGTCAGTGTGTGTGTGTGTGTCAGTGTGAGGGGGGGACGTGCGCTTGATTCTACATTGGGTATAAATAAGACAGATGAGATGACGTGTACCGCAGGAGGCCATTTTTCTGTGTAGGGAGCAAAACGTTGACTTCCTGTACATTGGTGGTCCAAAAGTTGCACAGAATTAGCTCTGGATGAGATCTGGATAGACTGAAAATATTACGGCTATACATTAGTCCCTCGATTATTGTGGGGGTTACGTTCCAGACATCACCACGATAGATTAAAAAAAAAACATGAAGTATAAACACTGTATTTATTTTAATATTTATATATTTTCATATATATATCAGGTCTCTCTTGTAAATGAGTCCTCAAGGCTCAATGGGATTAACCTGTATAAATAAAGGTTGAATGAATGAAAATTTTAAGGCTTCATAAAACCTTCCCACACTCTTGCAATGTTCTTAAGAATGATCTAAACTCTTAAACCTACGTAATTTAACAACATACGTACGTTAATATATAACTGGACCATGTTGCTAAGATAACCTCACTGTCATCAGAACCACTCTGCCAATAGGACAATGCTGCTGTAGATTTATTTCTTTTTCACTTTTTGTGCCTTGTTGGGGACGAGATGGTGTAGAGGTAGGGCAGCTGGTTCAGGAAGGTCCCGGGTTCGATCCCCGGTCACTGCATACCTCGTTGTGGCCCTGGGTAAGACACTTAACCCCAAGTTGCTCCCGGTAGGACTGGCAGCGCCTTGCATGGCAGGCTACCGCTACCGGTGTATGAATGTGTGTATGAATGGGTGGATGGCTGGTACTGTGAAGCGCTTTGGGGCCCCTCATAGTGGGCTGGAAAGTGCTATATAAGTAAGCTCCATTTACCATTAGCTCCATTTGTTTCTGTATTTTTGTTGCATACATATGTGTGTGTATATTAAGGCGTTTTTAAACCCTTCCCACACTCTTGCAATATTCTAAACAACGTTTCTAAACTCTAAATTAGGGCCATTCAACTGGCGGCCTGCGGGTGACTTCAATGAGGCCCACTTCATTATTATTTTTATTTTTTTGTGGGGGTGGAGGGTTCTGTGTTGGGGTTTGGTTATTGCATTTATGATTACGGTACATGCAATAAAATAAGCAAAATTAAAAGGTAACAGATCATTTTAAACTTTGGTTTATTTATATAATGATTTTAATTGCTGGATGTCCGGCCCCCCATCTGTTGGCTTTCAAAAACTGCGGCCCCCTGAGCAGTTTTGTTGAATAGCCCTGCTCTAAATGCTCTTAATAAAGAACAC
>JBBPBX010042801.1:0-11447 GCA_038048925.1 Garcialebias charrua | reverse complement strand
AGTCCACGCGCCTCCGTCGTACTGCCTCACGCAGCTGGTTGCATTGAGCGCAAGACTCGGGGGAGACTAGGGCTGTCTTGGCGTGGACCTTTCCCAGGCATATTGGGCAGGCTTCGTGAGTGTCCGAGGACGAGATGAAGTAGCCACATGCGCTGGGGCAGGGCCGGGAACCAGGGCTCGCTGGTCTGCTGGCTTTGCTTGAATTTCTCGATATTCTCTTGCCCTTCTCAGGAGCCATGGTCGAGAAGATACGTCGAGTGAAAAGGAGAAAAAAACCAGTTAGCGACAGCTAAACGGGTCTGAAGTCTTCTCGCTGCGCTGTTCGTTAGAGCTAGCCTGTTAGCTAGTTAGCTTAGCAGGCAGGTATGGCGCAGTTAGCGTCTTGCTAAACTGGGCGACAAAACAGCGGAAAAAGAACGTTGAAAAACGTTGACGACACTTAGTTAGCTCCTGCTAAACAAAGTGCTCGCAGGAAAAAATCCTCTGTGACGCCCTTGGCAGGGAGCGCGCTCACCTCCGGTCGGGCGGTTCAGTCACACGAGGCGGAGTCCTGCAAAGTTCAGGTGAGAAGCGAGGCGAAGTGCACAAAGAGGTCGAACACGAGCAGTCACCGTCTTTTATGTCAGGAGGGCGAGGCTGACGCTCATTTGCCTTAAAAGGTGTGATTGTATTGCTTCAGGTGAACCGCGCGGGTGCGCAATTCCCACGTTATCTGTTGCACCTTGTTTCCTTCCTTCAGGGAACATTGGTTATGGTGTGGTGGACCACTAGGGGGCTCTACTCACACCCAGTGGACCGAATGTGTTACAGGATGCTTTTATTGTGAAAGGTCCAGAGGACCGGATGTTGTGTTGGTATATAAGGCGGTGTTGGGTGGTTTTCCCGCCAGTTGAGTAGGAGTTGATTAAAAGTGAAGAACTACATCCCGTCTCCTGTGTCGTCTCTTCACCACCTCCTACAATGGTGCATAACCTCCAGTTATTATTTGTGGATAGTTGATGTTTTTAATTTGCTTTGTTTTTACCCACAGCTAAGAATGAAGCGACGAGGTTGTGTTTATCTGAAGCACCATCACAAAATACCTCAATGGATGGATTTGAATGAAATTCTCAGAAAGTAATTATTGGATGTACATCTATGTACTAATAACTTTACATTCATGATGACCACAACAGCCAAACAACCTTGGCAAACACAAACATTTACATACTTCCCTAATTTTACAGATATTGAACTGAAATTAGTTGTGGCATCACTTAACAGCACAAACTAATTGAGCAAAATCAGAGTTTATTAATTTGCCATAAACTATTTAAATCAACTCTGATTGTTTGTAAAAAGATCATGAAACTGGCTGTGCATCTAAAACTCACCAACGACTGGAGTTAGTCCAGTTCAAGATGGCTGCCACAGCTATTTGACGTTAAGTCAACCCAGAAAGGACTCTAACTCAGTCTATATTATAGATGCAGCTAAATTTAGTGTGACTGCCGCTGATCGTGATCACTACAATATTCTTTGAGCGTTAACACTCTTCATGAAACGAGCTTCAAGCATGGCGACTTTTTACACTGTTTGATAAATGAGTGCAACTCTGTTCTTTCTCGTTTGAGGTCAATTTAAAGACCGTGTAAAGTGAAATTAAATGTGTGTTTTTAGTTTGTCACATGGCATAAATATCGAGGGTCAGTTCATCTCACATGATCCACGGAGCATGTGGCAGGGCATCAAATGCTTAACAGACTACAAGGGCAAAAGCAAACAATGCCCCAGGGACCCATCCCTGCCTGATGCCCTCAATAAGTTTTATGCACGTTTTGAAGATCCAAACAGACCAGCTAGCACCAGACTCACCTCATCACCAGACGAGGAGCACCTCAAAGTGACCGCAGCAGAAGTGAGAGGTAGTCTCAGAAGGATCAACCCTCATAAAGCTACGGGTCCAGACAACATCCCAGGGAAAGTTCTGAAGGAATGTGCGGACCAGCTCTGTGAGGTGCTGGCTGACGTCTTCACCACCTCACTTTCACTGGAGTCAGTTCCCACCTGCCTGAAGACTGCCACCATCATCCCAGTCCCAAAAAGCTCCACAGTGACTGGTCTGAATGACTATAGACCGGTGGCTCTCACCCCGATAGTCGCTAAATGTTTTGAGAAACTGGTCATGTCCCACATCAAGACAACCGTCAACATCAGCGAGGACCCTCATCAATATGCATACCGCGAGAACCGATCAACAGAGGACGCCATCTCCTCTGTGGTCCACACTGCTCTCACCCACCTGGATCAGAAGGACTCATACGTGCGTCTGCTCTTTGTGGACTTCACATCTGCCTTCAACACCATGATCCCCCAAACTCTGATAGACAAACTATCCACACTTGGACTAAGCCCCTCCATCTGTAACTGGGTACTAGACTTCTTAACAAACAGACCACAGTCCGTGAAGATCCACAACTTCTCCTCCTCCACCATCACCCTCAGCACTGGCTCTCCTCAAGGATGTGTGCTGAGCCCTCTTCTGTTCACTCTGCTCACATATGATTGTACAGCCACACATCCAGGCTGTCATATTGTTAAGTTTGCAGATGATACAGCTGTGGTGGGATGCATCACAGATAATGATGAATCCAGCTACAGACAGGAGGTGGAACATCTGGAGAGCTGGTGCAAAGAGAACAACCTTCACATGAATGTGAAGAAGACGAAGGAGATGATTGTGGACTTCAGAAGGAACAAACACACCCACACCCCACTGTATATAGGTGGATCTGCGGTGGAGGTGGTCTCCAGCTACAAGTACCTGGGTGTACACATGAATGATAACCTCAGCTGGACCAACAACACCACCAGCCTGATCAAGAAAGGACATCAAAGACTCTACTTCCTCAGACGGCTGAGACGAGCTGGTCTGAGAAGCTCAGTCCTCACCTCGTTCTACAGGTGTGCAGTGGAGAGCGTCCTGTGCTCCAGCATCAACGTGTGGCATGGAGGCTGCACAGTTGCAGAGAGGAAAGCTCTACAGAGAGTGGTGAAGGCTGCACAGAAGTCTGTGGGAGTCAGTCTCCCCACCATCACAGACATTTACACCTCCAGATGCAGAAAAAGAGCCACCTGCATCATGAAAGACCTCACTCACCCAGCACACTCACTCTTTGCACCACTCCCCTCGGGACGGAGGTTGAGGAGCATCAAATGTAGAACCACTAGACTGAGGAACAGCTTCTACCCTGAGGCTGTCAGACTCATGAATAAATAAATAATAAGAATAAACACTGCAAAATGTCACATCATGTTGATACTGATCTGTTTCTTGTTGCTGCGTTCATCTGTGACCATCTGCTCATAATGACTCATGTTCGTGCTGCTGTTTATAATGATGTTTTTCTACTACATTAGGGCTTAGTGTATTACTAGCTGATGTCTCTCTTAGTTAATCCTAGATGTTATTATTGTTTTTCTCTTGCATTTGTGTTGGATGTAACTGGGACCCTGTGTACATAATCTCGTTTTCAACACATGTACTACATGCGGTGCAAATGACAATAAATTCTCTCTGACTCTCTGACTCTGACTCTCTGACTCTGACATGGCATAAATATGTGTTATTAATCACCCATTTAAATCTGACTGATTAAAAACATTGTTTACCTTATAAAATTAAGTCTCAAAAATCATGAAAAAACATGATTTTGCCTTGCCCTGGAACGCTGGGGGCGTGTCAGTGCGTGGGCGTGGTTTCAGCGCAGCTGCGCTCGTGTCCTGCCCCCTGAGCTGACTGTGGAGAGGCAGGCAGCAGAGCCAGTAAACCTGCTCTGTTTTTATCTGAGTTCTGTCTGTAACAGCAGCTACTTTTTCCAAGAGTTACGCTGTTTTTGTAAATAGTTTTCTTGTGTGTTTTTAATCTGGAATGAATAAAAAAAAAGAGTTGTACCATGCGGGATTTGAACCCGTGGGGTTTGGGACGGAAGGCAAGCGCTTTATCCATTGACCTATCCAGGCATTACAGATACTTGGTATAAAACCACGTGATATAAAAACATGTTATGATTTGTACGGGTGCCCTGACCATTGCGACATCCAGGGAAGATGCACGAACGAGGCATAATTGATTAGCTAGCTAACAATGAACAAAATATCTATGCTATTGCTATCTGATGCTATCTGCGATTCGCGAGTGAACGGCTCCACCGAGGCGAATTTATACGGCTGGAGCTGCAGGGGGTGGGGCTATACTAATGAGGACCGCGTGACGAAACGCGGTCACATTTAAAACACGCCTAAAAAATCCTGAAACAGAAATATGTTTATACACAGTTTGCTCTATAACTCCAAAATTAATTGAGCTACAATTTTGAGACTTTTTACTCATTTACAAGATTACAATTATGACATTCATAATGTTTATTGAAGAAAATGTTGAAATTCACTTTACACGGTCTTTAAGCTTAAAATGCGGATGTTGAAGATGCTAGGCCTTAATTTCACCTGCTATTTTCCATTTTCATTTATTTTCATGCTACAATAAACAGTCTTAGAAACTAAGCTGGTTCTAGACCTCATGAAGTTGGGACAGTGTTGTGAATCTTTTAGCCTACGGATCTAATAATAAAGATACAATTCATTTCTGAATGCATGAAAAATTGAGGAATTAAGAAGCTATATCCAGAATATTAACTGCTGTTACTGTATTTGAAAGCTAAATGGTGGACCAGACATCATGTTTTGTAGGATGCATATACAGTATCACTTCCTGTCATGTACTGATAACATTTCATTGCCTCCTAGAAAAAATGGTACCCATAAAGTCCTGGTCTTTAATGGGGGAAATAAAATGGACATTCAGTCTGATTAACAGGTGTAAATATGCCCTCGCTCCACTGAGTCTAAAGTCAGATTTTATGGTGCTGCCTGTAATGCAGTGCAGTCACATTAATTGACATTACAATGTTACTTTAACAGAAATTCCTCAAGACTGAATAATGTGCTCTCACCAGCAATTCTTTGTGTGTTTTATGCATCACACAACATGAACAACACACTGAACCATTTCCATGTGGGTTAAGCTGCACTTAATTTGTAGTAACTGAGAGAAAACTGTCAAAAGAATTGATATTGTTCGTTAAAACTACACAGTGACTTCGCTTGGCGTGTGTGAAGGGGTTGTTAGATGCAGTGTCTGTTGCAGACTCTCCACTGGATGCAAGTCAGTCACAGGAAGGAAAACCGACAACCTTGGCATGCACTGCCTTTATTTTCGGAACAGATTGCATCCCACATGGTGTCTTGCAGCGGGGCACTGCCTCGGCTTTTTAACCAGCATCTGCTCTCTGTTCTCCTGTTTGATCCTCGGCCTGGTGCGACACTTTACCCACACAACGTTACCAAACTGTGGCACCCCATCACACAACAACTCCCCTAAAATCCCAAGTGCTTCTTACCAGACGTGTGGCTAATTCAGAGCAGCCAACCGAGAAGCTGAACAGATTACACAGCAAAAACACACAAGTGTCCATGAGGCTTTGGTGCGTGCCAGTCAGACAGTTAAAAAAAAATTCAAACATCTGCTTTGAAGATGATTCCAAATAAAACCAGTGCCAGCTAATGCTCCTTTGAATCTGCCTCCACAACATGTCAGATGATCCTGATTCTGCTTGCAGATTTTTAATTAAAAAAATATCAAACGTGTAAATCAGAGGACTATGTTAACCTTAATCATTATGAATTGTAAAAAAAAATTATTCAGGACATCAATAAGGCGATAAAGTTGAAGTGACAGCCATAAGAGCTGGAGCCTTTAGAAGTTATCACTTTTCTAACATCTATGAGAACTATAGATCTTTGGCTGAAATACTTCTGTTGACAGGAGAGGAAGCAAAGCCTTAAAATTAGACTTCAAACATCTGCTCCAGATGTGCACACATGCTTTTAAAGATAAGAAGCATGCAGTCCCGGCTGAAAACTCGAGTATCCTGCACAAGGACAAATCTGCTTTTATTTTCATGCACAGAGTATTTTATTACAAACAACAAGGGATTTTGAACATGCAAAAGCAGAAACAAATTCACCAGAACCTACCATTTCTTGTTTGAGTCTTCTCAGACACGCGTCCATGTTTCTGGATTCAGGCTTGAAGAAGCTGCTCTTCCTTCACTTTTTATTTTTTGTAAATAAATAAATAAATATAAATCAGATGAAACGCCGCCAGAGCATGACCGCTTTCTCCTGAGCGGCAATTTAAAATCACATTATAGTCACAGAATGCGCAGATCCTGCGGAGGAATGCGCGCGCGGCTCGTCAATGACGCAATCACGATAAACGTGTTTGTTTCCCCAGAAAAAAAATGATGATGATGAGATTCTTCTTATGGCTGCGATAGTCCCGTTTGCTGCTTCTCTGCCTCTTGGCTGCTTTATGACTGACGGTGTGCGTGCGTGCGTGTGTTACGTTACTCATTCAGATTCCTCCAATGAGGAAGCAGACTGACTCTCATTCAAACAGGACACAACGGATCCATCTTTTATCCTGGGAGAGCAGGTTTGCCAAGAGAGTTTAGAGAGCCACAAAAAGAAGATGAAACCTCGGCAGATATTTTGCATATGCCTATTTCAGATTCTAATTCTGCAGCTTCTGTTCTTGGAGGAAATTAAAGGAATATATGTAAAAACAAATAAATAAAATACAGTCCTCGAGTTACGGCAATTCGGTGTTACGAACGCATCTTATTAAAGCTGATATATGTAACTTTTCTAACAATATTTTTTAAACATATTTCTTCACTCTGTCACTATCTCCTGACAGACTGATGTTAGACAAGTAATCTCTGAAAAAAAGTCCCCTTGCTTCTCTAAAAGCATTAAAAAAACACAGTGACCCGCTGTTAACCAGCCAATAAAAACAGTTTTTACCAGCCAATAAAAACAGTTTTTAACCAGCCAATAAAAACAGAGCTTCTCACTTCTCACGCTCCTAACCCACGCCCCCGCCTGTCCCAGCCCGCAGCGGCCGCGCAGGTTCTCGTTCAAAGCATTGCAAAGCGATGCAAAACTGTTTTGTATGTGACACAAATGTATTAAATTCCCCTTCTTCATCCCTGATCTGGACTTTTCTTTTGTTTTTTTGCCAAAAGTCAAGTGATCGCTATCCTCCGCAGCTGAGTCCATGAATGAATTGAGGAAATGAATGAATTTGTCACGAGCGAATTAAACTTGGGTTCAACGTGGCTGCGTGAGGCTCTGCAGATTTGCTGGTGTTCTGGTGTGCTGGACCAGCGCTCCATGTTTTTATTTTATTTTTTAGAACGTTTTATTAACATAAAAACACAGAAATTCACAGCGGCTGCGACAGGACATGAAGTGGAGGCGGAGTTAAGGAAGCTGAGCTGAATTACAGCGAGAGCATATATGGCTCTGAGGGGGATGGACCAGAAACGTGTCTCTGTTCAAAATTTTTCTAAGTTCCAGTGTGTTATAATAATAATAATAATAATAATAAACTTTATTTGTATAGCACCTTCACTGTAAAAAAAAATCCGTAGTTTTTACGAAAAAAAACTGGCAGCTGTGGTTGCCAGAATAAATCTGTAAAAAATACACTGAACATGTAAACAGTTGTACAGAGTTAGCTGTAACTTCAACAGTTTTATGATGTACAATTAACAAGCTATTTTGTAAACTTAAATACATTTTCAATGTACTTTTTACAATATTTTAATGTAAAAAATACAAATCAAACAGTAAATTTTACAGATTATTTTACTTAGATGTACATTTAAAATCTGTTTAAGTTTACAATATTTCTTGGAAATTCTACATATTAAAACTGTTGAAATTACAACTAACTGTAAAACTGTTTACGTGTTCATAGTATTTTTTACAGATTTATTCTGGCAACCACAGCTGCCAGGTTTTTTTTGTAAAAAGTACAATTTTTTTTATTTTTTTTTACAGATTTATTCTGATAACCACAATTGTCAGCTATTTTTATAAAAAATATACAGTATTTTTTTATATTTTTTTTTAGCATTTTTATTTAGCAAATTAGCATGAACATGTCACTGTTTTACAAACAAAACAAGACTTACCCAAACAAATTTCACATACTCAGCATTAGTGAAATACGAAAAATAAAACTTGTTAGAATGACTTTCAAATACTAAAATTAAATTAAATTAAAACTTAATTAATTAAAACTAAACTAAAAGTTTTTCTCATCCGTTTATGTAAAAAACGAAAATGTAAAAAATAAGAACAGCTTCAAAAAACGTAATGAAACATTTCTGTTTTATACTTAGTGTTTCCAATTTTTTTAATTAAACCAAAATACCAGAATAGCCCAACTGTCTGTGAAAACATACAAAATAACTTCAGCCACATTTACAGCTCTGTTTCTTGTATTTCAGTTACTTACAAGTTATAACCAATGTCACACACAACTGCCGTGTGTTCATATTTTAACAATACAAAACCTTTAACCTTTTACAGGCTTTTCTAACAAAATCAAAAGATCTATACCGTACACTCAACAGCAATGACACTGTAACAATTGTTTATCTTTTTTGCATTGTAACTCACAGGTTTAGTCCGTATTCAGACATCACGCCACTCATGATCTGAGAGCTCCTGGATTAACGTGAGGACTCTGGGATTCACGTGAAGACGGGATGTGCGGGTCTTTTCAACTTTAGTGCCTTTTTCTTGGTTGATTCCAAAGAAGCACCTAAAGAAATACAAAAACAAACAAAAAAATCAGAGGACATAATTGATATACAGTAAGGGTTTTCGTTAGATAAACCTTCAGCCCCCCAGTCAGAGCGTGTGTGAGTAATGTGGACTTTTTGCTTTTAGGATTGTGTGTCTAAGAGTGTGTGTGTGCATGGGTTTGTATTGTGAGGACCCACTGTCCATCAAATGTCTCTTTTTTGACTAATTGTATAAGAGAATACGCTAACAATAGATTGTTTCTGACGTCCATAATGGCGAAGATGGGCGGTCTTTTGGGGTGCATGACATCATGTGCAAAGGGTCAATAGGATCAAACAAATATGATATGAGCCAAATGATAGAATAGCAACATGTCTAGTAGGGTGTATCTCACCTCTTGCCCATTGACCCCTTGAGATAGGAACTGTAACAAGTGCAAGATGACTGACTGACAAAGCAATAAAGAGAAGAGTACGGTAACTCACCTCTGAAGACATTCCAGAGTTGATGCAAGGCCTGATGGGTAGTGGATGTTGAAGGAGTAATAGCTGCCAAACATCATGCAAAGGGCAGAAATTAAGGAAGGGATGTTGCCATGCACAATGTTCCGATCCAAACTCAGCATAAACCGTCTGGCAGCAAAGCAGGACTGTCCTAAAAAAATAAAGAAATGGGCTTAGTTTGCCAATACTGTTTTTAATTTGAACACAACAATATTAAGTTTCAGTAAATACATTTAAAAGAGCGAAGGAAAAACACATTAGTAAAAGTATGTATGTTGTGTACATGTAGTATGTATGTTGCATATAGTATATATATGTATTCTGTATGTTTGTTGTATGATGTATTCTATATGTTTGTTGTATGATGTATTCTATATGTATGTAGTATGCATGTATGTAGTATGTATGTATTCTGTATGTATGTATGTAGTATGAATGTATGTAGTATGTATGCATGTACTATGTATGTATGTATGTATGTATGATGTATTATGTATGTATGTTGTATGTATGTATGCATGTTGTATGTATGTATGATATATGTATGTAGTATGTATGTATGTATGTATGTAGCATGTATGTAGTATGTATGTAAGGAGGGAGCATGTATGTATGTAGCATGCACCAGTATGTAGTATGTATGTATGTAGTATGTATGTAACATGTATGTTACATGTATGTATGTAGCATTTATGTTGTATGTATGTATGATTGTATGTATGTAGTATGTATACCGAGTGATAATATCAACAAACCTCATTGTCAGCAAAGGGTGTAGGCTTCAGGGCAGGCACATGAACCTCTTCATAACCTTTGCGTTGCTTACGAAGAGCCATCTGGGAGCTGGCAACGTTTGTTGGCCATGAAATGGCTACCCTGAGTGAAGGTCAAGTCTTCAAGGTCCAGAAGCTGTCGAGGCACCACTGACTGTAGGAGAACACGACAGCTTTAATAGTCTGGCACATTTCCATCAAGTGTATGTCTCTATAGAAAATGTGACAGTATTTACCTCTCCATGGCCAACGTCCAATGCTTCCAAGTCATCAACGCGAGACTTCCTCACCCTCTCCCTGCGAGATCGCTCTTCCTAGAAAACAAAACCGAGCTGTGATGGTCCACACAGACAAATGGTTTTATGGCATAACTTCACAAACAGGAATTCTTACCCGAATTATGTCCTCCTTCTCTGTCTCCTGAAGCTGGTAGAGAATCTTTGACAGCTCCTGATCCGACTCCATTTTCCCTATGATACGTTCATTTTATGCTTCACTCTGAGCGCTCGCCAGCATGGTACAATACTGAACTGTGTGTATGTGAAAAGACACAAACAATTTCAAAATAAAAACAATATGGCAGAACGTTGTGGCAAACTTTCATCCAGCCAGACTTGACTTACTCATGCGACGGTGCTGACGGAGGATTTTAATGAAATCGAATGCGTTGACGCCCAACAACAGCACCAGCTGGTTCTCACATTCTCTGTCATCACTGGCAGTCTGTAAAACAGGAGAAAAGGGGTGTCCAAAAGATCTGTGTGTGTGTGTGGGGGGGGCACGAGTCAACTATCAACAAATGTCGACAGACAAACCTTGAGGATTTCTAAGACTTCATCAGCTTTCTTTTGAGAGACAATGGCATCGTCATAGAATAATAAGAATAATAATGAATTTAATTTACAACGCACTTTTCATTAACAAAAATCTCAAAGTGCTAGAAACGACTGAACTGACGCTGGAGCCAAAAGGCATCGATGTCTCTAGGATGTAAATCTTTTTTCTTCATAGTCATCACATCACCTGTTTCTCCGAGCTACAAAAACAGGAATTAATTAACAATAAAAATAAATGTCTGAATAAAAAGGCTAAAGTACTGAATAATGACAAGAACACTACACTTACCGTACATTGGCTGTAAGTGTAGTGGTCACACATGCCGTCTTCATCTGAGTGTTCATCTCGTACTTCTCCAAACTGGTCTTCATCTCCTTCCTGCAAACCAGAAAAATTATTACTTTTATAATTTATTTGGAGCACAAACATCTGTATGTTCCAAAGCTTTTGGGGACAAAATTTGCAATAACTTTTATCACTGAAATTCAAAGTCAGGTGAATCTTATTTTCAGTGAGGGTCAGTTCGTTGTGCAGAAAGCTGTTGGAACAAAAAGGAATTTAACATCATGAAAAAAAAACTTTACCTTTAAAAAAAAAAAAATTCTTATCTGACTTTATAGCACAAGGGTTC
>JBBPBX010042800.1:0-23158 GCA_038048925.1 Garcialebias charrua | reverse complement strand
CATACATACATACATACATACATACATACATACATACATACATACATACATACATACATACATACATACATACATACATACATACATATACTGTATATAAGATGGTTATAAGATGTTTATGTTCTCTGTTTATTAAAAAAAAAACTTTCTCGTTTTGTTTCTTTTTTCTATTCTTTTTATTTTTTGTATGTATGTGTGTGTGTCTTTGTTGATTGTTTATATAATTGGAAAAGTTCAATAAAAATATTTTTGAAAAAAAAAATTATGAGATGTGTGACGTAACCACGAAATGTCGTAACTCGAGACCGCCGTAACCCGAGGACTACCTGTATATATATATATATATATATACTGTATATATATATATATATATATATATATATATATATATATATATATATATATATATATATATATATATATATATATATATATATATATATATATATATATATATATATATATATATATATATATATATATATATGTGTATATATATATATATATATATATATATATATATATATATATATATATATATATATATATATATATATATATATATATATATATATATATATATATATATATATATATATATATATATATATATATATATATATATATATATATATATATATATATATATATATATATATATATATATATATATCAGTACTGACATCAAAGAATGTTGGTGGAAGAATGTGAAACACCCACACCTGCCTCCACCCTCATTTGCCCCACTCTGGACCTCTGAGCAAGGCCCTTAACCCCCACCATCTGCTCCCTAAACAGGTCTTTCTTGAAAATGAGTTCTAGTGGCTTAATGAGACTACCTGGATAAATAAAGGGTAAATGAAATATGTATATATGGGAAATGTTTGAACATGTTTTCCTCCACCATCATCAAATCACAGTAGGGAATGTCATCTGGACCAGCAGTAATTTGCACAATAAAAAATAATCCAAAATATATTTAGTAAGACCATAAGGACTGTACTCACACCTCTCAGCTTAATTCACATAGCACTAATAAGACTTGGAGGTGTGTGGGGATTTATTTATTGTGAAAGCTGTCTGTTATCATTGTTCAAAGAAAAGAAAAATGTTCCAGGTCATTCATGTGTAAGAATTATGACTGCTGTCTTAGGATTGCTAAATATTTGTAGTATTTTAATTAGACATTGTCATTAAAATGTTACCTGTTGTATTTTTTTCTTTTATGTATTAATATTTAGTGAATTTGGACACTAAAATTAGCTCCTATCCTTGCTGATAAATATAACATTTTCTTTAGTCCTTGTTTTTTCAATATTTTATGCCAGTTTTAGGGAATATAATTTCTCTTTGTGCAAGTCTGGCCTTTCTACAGGTTTACCTTCTGAGTCTAATCATACTTTGTCATGAAGATGAATTACAGGAAGCTGTGGGGAGATGTGATGTATTGGGTCATGTAGCCAATTCTGCCATCAATGCATGAAGAATGCACCTGATAAGCACTTTGCAATTTCAGCTGGATGGAAAGCAATTTCTCCAGAAAATGTAAGGTACAAGTTTAATGAAGACGCTCCCACTTTGAATTTTGGGTTGTGTAGAATCTATGAAAGTGTTGTTTTTTATTCTATCAAATTATTAGATTTACAGTATGTGAACCAAAAAAAGTAGTCACAATTAGCAGAACAAGGATACAACAGCTAAGTTTACTTCAGCCCTAACACTGAATGATGGTGCTCTGTAACAAATGTCTAGGTTTTATGGATAAAAGTGTCTCTATCTTAAGTAGCAGCTCTTCGCTTTTTCTTATCCTTGTGCTTGATTCAAATGTCAATACCACCTTCATATGTATGCAGGCATAAATCTGCATGGACAAAGTGGCTAGCAGTAACATCACAGGGAGCAAAGGGTGAATGGATCACCATGTGACAGTCACTCCTGCTGTGGAGGCGGCAGTAACAATGGGCTCCATAGAATTTTAAGCGCATATCCTTGTGAAACGCTGTATGGAACAAGCAGTGCACATATGGATTAAACTGCAGAAGGTTCATTCTTGTTCTGAATAAAACACCTTGTATGTTCAATAGTCTGCTCTGAAAGTAAAAATAGATTTAGCTTTAGCTTGATGCTGACTGCCTGACAGGTGTACCAGCAGAGTCTTCAAAAATTGGGCACAACAAACACTGGAATGGTTCTGACCACAGCTTTTATTGAAGGTGTTCATTTTATCCATCATCTTTCATGTCAAAGTTATATAGCAGGATCACTTCATCATTGAGTTAAAGCTATTTTGATCAAACCTTGAATGTAACCTTATGTGCAATCTAATGCAATTTTAGAAGTTATGCTTAGTGTGTGTTGTGTTATCGGTTATTTATGTGTCAATTTTAAGCTCAATGTCTGTAAAATTTATTGAGTCAGTTTGTTTGTTTGAGTTGACAAATGTCTCTTAGCTCTAGTGACCATCTTAAATTACATGGACTGCAAAAAAATGTATTGTTTTATTGATTTAACTTTTATTTATTCAGGTAGTCTCATTGAGTCACGAGGACTTATTTTCAAGAGAACTGTTCTAGACAAACAAGATGTACCGTAGACAACAATACACAACTACAAAAACAATTAAAAATAGTATTATACTGTAAAAACATTGTTACTGTTAGCAGCATGGTCCTGTCAGCAGTGTGGTCCCGCTAACAGGGTGGTTCTGTTAGCAGGGAAGTTTTGTTAGCTGCGTGGTCCTGCCAGCAATAAGGCCCTGTTAGCAGTGTGGTCCTGTTAGCAAAGTGGTCCTGTTAGCAGTGTGGTCTTGTTTGCAGTGTGGTATTGCCAGCAGTGTGGCCCTGTTAGCACAGCAGTCCTGTTAGCTGATAGTTCCTGATAGCAGAATGTTCCTGTTAGCAGAGTGTTCCTGTTAGCAGTGTGGTCCTGTTAGCAGAGTGTTCCTGTTAGCAGAGTGGTCCTGTTAGCAGAGTGTTCCTGTTAGCAGAGTGTTCCTGTTAGCAGTGTGGTCCTGTTAGAAGAGTGTTCCTGTTAGATGAGTGGTTCTTGTTTGCAGCGTGGTACTGCCAGCAGTGTGGCCCTGTTAGCACAGCAGTCCTGTTAGCAGAGTGTTCCTGTTAGCAAAGTGTTCCTGTTAGCAGTTTTCCTGTTAGCTGTGTGGTCCTGTTAGCAGAGTAGTCTTGTTAGCAGTGTGGTCCTGTTAGCAAATTGTTACTGTTAGCAGTGTGGTCTTGCTTGCAGTGTGGTACTGCCAGCAGTGTGGCCCTTATAGCACAACAGTCCTGTTAGCAGAGTGTCCCTGTTAGCAGAGTGATCCTGTTAGCAGAGTGGTCCTGTTAGCAGAGTGGTCCTGTTAGCAGTGTGGTCTTGTTTGCAATGTGGTCCTGTTAGCAGAGTGTTCCTGTTAGCAGAGTTGTTCTGATAGCAGAGTGTTCCTGTTAGATGAGTGGTTCTTGTTTGCAACGTGGTACTACCAGCAGTGTGGCCCTGTTATCAGTGTGGCCCTGTTAGTAGAGTGGTCCTGTGAGCAATGTGGTCTTGTTAGCAGTGTGACCCTGTTAGCAGAGTGGCCCATTAGCATAGTGGTCTTGTTTGCAGTGTGGTCCTGTTAGCAGAGTTTAGCAGTGTGACCCTGTTAGCAGTGTAGCCCATTAGCAGAGTGGTCTTGTTTGCAATGTGGTCCTGTTAGCAATGTGGTCTTGTTAGCAGTGTGACCCTGTTAGCAGAGTGGCCTGTTAGCAGAGTGGTCTTGTTTGCAGTGTGGTCCTGTTAGCAGAGTGGTCTTGTTAGCAGTGTGACCCTGTTAGCAGAGTGGCCCGTTAGCAGAGTGGTCTTGTTTGCAGTGTGGTACTGTTAGCAATGTGGTTTTGTTAGCAGTGTGGCCCTGTTAACAGAGTGATCCTGTTAGCAGAGTGGTAATGCCACCAGTGTGGCCCTTCTAGAAGCTTTGTCCCATTAGCAGTGTAATCCTACAGGGGACCAGTATGAAGCTCCAGTATGAAATAGTGGAGCAGTGAGAAACAGCAGGCCGTTGGTGTTGGAGGTTCTAAAGCGAATGTGGAGCATGTTTTGGTCTGACAACTCTGTGGCCTTGAGCTGTATGAAGCCAACACCATAGAAGGAAGCTCCTGGTAGAGAAATTCAACTATTTATCATATGAAACTTATTTCTCTGACACAATCCTTACCCAGCTCACTTTAATCAAATGTTCTTTGTTCGCATCTGTAGTGGGCATGACCCAGTGGTGGGCAACGCTAATCCAAAAATTAGTTCCGCTATTTCTAAAGCACTAATTAATTTATTTAGGTCCGCAATTTCAAAAGCACTAATGTCTTATGAAAATTAGGGGAAGCTAATTCTAATCCGCTAATTAAATTCAACAATTGGTAGCAGCAAGTTATGCAATATTTGCACTACACTGCCAACTAGCAGTGCATGAACTGTTATACAGTAAGTTGTTTGAGTTTCAGAGTATTTAGTTTGGTTCTCTTCAACAGGTTTCACAAGGACAAAATGTACCCATTCCAAAGTCTGTTAGCTAAACTGCTGACATATTTGGCTGTTTTTTTTTTCTTCTTTTGTTACTTTTAGTACCACTAGATCGCATGTGTCAAACTCAAGGCCCGTGGGCCAAATCCGGCCTACCATAACCGTTTCTGTGGCTCTCTACACCCTAGAACTTCAAGATAACAGTTGTAAGCATGTAGTTCTCAGGTGATGGGTCCCCATCCCTACACTCCCTGGTCTCTCTGTTAATTGTCTTGCTTATCTCCTCCATTTTGTTGTCCAGGTGTTTGTGATTGTCATGCTGTGTGTTCATGTACCTGTATATAAAGTCAGGGATTTTTTAATTGATAAAGCTCTGTATATGTTGTATAACACAATCATTGTTCCACATTTAATCTATTGTATTGAGGTTTGGGGAAAAGCGTGCAAAACAATTACAAAGCCTGTTTTTATTTTACAAAAGAGAGCTGTAAGAGTAATCACCAGAAAACATTTCAGTCACCCATCAAACACCTTGTTTCTTCAGCTAAATTTATTGAAATTCCAGGAATTGGTAGAATATAGTATTTTATCAGTTATGTATAGGGCTCATAATAACACATTACCTTTAAATATCCAAAGAAATTTAGACAAAGTTATTACAATCTTAAAGGGACAGATATTCATCAAACCACAATTCAGAACCAGCTTAAAGGGACGGTCTACCTCAATTCAGGGAGTTGGATTGTGGAATGTTCTGGAGAGTGATGTTAAAAATGCAAAATCAATTCATTCATTCATTCATTCAACCTTTATTTATACAGGCTAGCCTCGTTGAGTCACGGGGACTCATTTACAAGAGGGACCTGTCTCACTCACACCAAACAACCATCCACTCTCACACTCACACCTAGGGTCAATTTAGAGTCACCAATCAGCCTAACAAGCATGTTTTTTGGTCTGTGGGAGGAAACCGGAGTACCCGGAGGAAACACACGCATGCACGGGGAGAACATGCACACTCCACCCAGAAAGGCCCCGGACCGGGATTTGAACCGGCAACCTTCTCGCTGAGAGGCAGCAGCTCTACCAGTTGTGCCACCGTGCTGCCCAATGTATACATTTAAGAAAAAGGTCGAAAAGGACTTGCTCAAAAACTATATATGATGTAGCTTAGTGTGTTTGTGTACAGTATTACAGTTAGATAAATTAGTAGATTTATTCATTTTGTGATGTAGTTTGAAGGTTATCATTGTTTGAACAAACTGTGAAATAAATAAGGGGCAGATATAATAAGATTTCATCTTCTTTCTGCTCCTTTCATTTTATCCTACTTGTATTCTTCTATCTGATGAAACTGTTTTGTATTGTTCTTTTAAAATGAATGAATAAACATCAAATCAAATCAACGGCCCAGTCAGAGTCCAGAACCTGAACCTGAAACCTTCAGAGAGCTGAGCAGAAACCTCAAAGAACTGAAGCAACAATGGAAAGTGGGTCAGAACTCCTCCAGAACCAGGAGAGAGACTGATGAAGTCCTGCAGACTGATGAAGTCAGAGAACCACAGAGGATTCTGCTGCTGAAGGAGGTTCTGTTGGGTCAGAGGCACAAGCTGAGGTTAAATTTTAATGATTTTAGAACTTGTTAAAGATCATCCATCCAGCTAACTGTCTATCCATCCATCCATTCAGCTAAAAGTCTATTCATCCTTGTATCTGATGAAACTGTTTTGTATTGTTCTTTTAAAATGAATGAATGAACATCAAATCAAAAATAAGTCTGTATCTCTGTGTTTATCATTGTCCTGGCATTGTCTCCTCCTGTTGCCTCTGTCTCCTGAGTTCCTTGTGATTCCCTGAGTATGTAAGTTTGCTGCCTTGCGGACGCCATTTTGAAGAGTCCTAATGGTGAACTACTTTTTTAAATCCAGCAGATTTGACCATTTCGTGAAACTCTCAAGCTCAGAAAAACTTGTGCTATAACGTCAGCTATGAAATATATTTTTTCTCAGCAAAGAAATAATTGTTTTACCGTGTTTTGTTGTAAAATCCTGGCTTCTTTGGCTGTCGCGGACGCCATTTTGAAGAGTGCTAATGTGGCGAAATTCTATTTTTAAATACAGACGCGTCGCGTAGGCCCTGAGAAACATCCATAAGTTCACCCTCCATGTTAAAAAGTCTTCGTCTGACTCTTCAAAAACAAGCAATAAGGCTCCAGAGTAACACACTGGCTGCTAACTGCTATAGAGAGAGCACACACCAAGAGACTGAGGGGGACGCTTTTTTGTGACGGACCACATCCGGCGCTGCTCGTAAATACGTTATTTCGTTTTTACTGATAGATATTTAGTTATTAGCGGTACTGCATTTTAAATAAAAATAGCATAAATCCGCTTATGAATTATAAAACTTAGTCAATCCGCTGTAAAGCTAACAGATTATTTAGCTACGCTACAAGCGGATTAGCGCAACAGCGCTACCTAGCGGTCGGAGGCCCACCACTGGCATGACCGTGTCCGCTCTGATACACCTGTGTATTTTTGAACTGTTCCAGAGATAACCTTTACTGACCTTTCAGTAATCTGACATTTAACACAATTTATTTTATTAGTTTAAATCAAAGAACAGATTCACTCAAAAAGAGACTATTTCTATCTTTGCTTTTGTTCTAATACAAATATAATCAGAGCATCACCTGTGTTTATTCATGAACAGTGTTGTAATTTACAATATGTCTTATGATCACATATGTATATGCTGTGTCATTTCTGCAAATGAAATGGTGTCAAAGTTCAGATAATATGTCAAACTGACTTGCTCAGAAGTTGTTTTTGTTCAGTTTCAGCTAAAACTCTCACTAGCGTCTGAAAGTCTCCTCACTCAGACACTTTTCCTAAACAATTTCTCTCTGCTCTGAATTTCACCTTGAATCCCTGATAACGTTACAGTGAAGTCTTTGACGTGTTTCTAACACTCCTCTTGGTCCACGGACCAATGAGGAATCTGTGTTCTAATCTCAACATTTTTAGTAAAAGCATTTTGCTTCCCGGAACGCTTTAGAGTTTGCTGAGGACCCTCAAGACATGAGGTCTCCCCAAAGAGCTGAATGAACGTCAGTCACACGCTAAGGATACGTCATTCAGTTAAAGACTAATAACATGTTTGTTATCAGTCCACTTCGAACTGAGCGTAAGCTCAGAAATTTGATTATTCCTTTCTGGAATAAGTTATCTTGAAGTCAACCAGGAGCTGACACCATTTTCTGATGATCGACGCGGATCCCAGGAGACGTTGAAACGTAAACGAGAACCGGTTCGGACGTGCTGGACCTGCAACGATTCTGTACGCCTGAAAGGCTGGTGCTATCTCTTTACAAGACTAGTCGTCTTCAAGGTAATGAGTCAGCATTTACAAACGTACCTGGATTTAGCAGAAGTCGATGGAAAGTGTCATCTTTGGGGCGGCCGTGGCGTAGTGGTAATGGCAGTCGTCCCCCGATCGGAAGGTTGGCGGTTCGAATCCCGGTTCCCCACACCATGTGTCGTTGTGTCCTTGGGCAAGACACTTAACCCCGAGTTGCTCCAGGTAGGACTTGAAAGCACCTTGCATGGTAGTCTGCGGCTACAGGTGTATGAATGTGTGTAGCATTCAATGTGTGTACCACTTTGAGATTTTCACTAATGAAAAGTGCATTATAAATTGAATTCATTATTATTATTATCTGGTTAAACTCAAGATAAATAACTTCCTCTCTTAACCTCTCCCTATTCCTCTTAAATCTCTCCCTATCTCCATTCTAAGCTGGTAACTATATTTAAGCTAAGAGCCACAGACTAAGTATAATGACATCCTGTAGTGATGTCTGTTGTGTTACATTTAAGTGTGCTGATGCATGTTAAACTGCAAAAAGGGTGAAATCTATCAATCAAGTGTAATGGTGTTAATTTTAGTTGATTTATTTTAAATAAATGGTAGTGTCTCTTGGCATACCAAACTAAAGTCAACGTTTCCATTGTCACTCTGTGGCTTCTGTTTTACTTATCCATCATAAAGATCACAGAAATATTGGGTAAACTGATGTAGTGGGCATGACCGTGCCCGCTCTGATACTTGAACTGTCCCAGTGACACCTTTTCACTGATACTCTCAGAAAAAATACATTAACACTATTTTATTACATTATTTTGAATCAAAACACAATAAGTCATAAGAGACTCTCTTATTCCTCTATTTTTGTGTTAATGAATAACCTTGTGTTACTTGTATAAGCATTATTGAATTCAATGTTTGTTAAGTCAAAGACTGTTTAATTCAAACTGTTTAATTCAAGTTGGAAATCCAATGTTATTTCAAAATAATGATCACTTCTTCATATGATGAATCAAACGGTGAAAGTGAATTAATATGTCAGACTGAACTCGATCAGTTTTGTTAGAAGTTAGAACACAGTTTTAATCAGTTGTTTTATGAAGCTGGCTCCAGTCTAATCTGTTTCTCTGTCTTCATTCTAAACAACTTCTTCTCTGTTCTAAAAACTGATCTTCTCCTATCCGAGTGACCTTCATCCACTGGTTTGTTTGGACCAATCAGAGAAGAACAACAAGTCACTGATCACAGATCCTTCCTTAAAGTTCTAAGCTTTTGCTGGAACTGTCGGAGTTTGCTGAGGACCTCAATGCCATGATGAGGTTCCCCAAAGAACTGATGATCGTCTGGTCAACACGCTAATGACCACGTCATTCAGTTAAAGGCTTATAACTTGCCAAGTTATAAGTCATCTTCAACAGCTGAAAAAGCTCTCTTTTATTGACATTCCTTTAAGGAACGTCTTATCTTGAAAACAACACCAGGAGCTGCCGTTACTTTCGGTTCGAGTCAAGGCGCACGTCTGGAGACGCTGAGAATGGTAAACGAACTGACCAGTTGGACCAACTGGGGACTGACCATCTTCACAAGGTAACAAGTCGTCATATGCTTTACCAAGGGTACCAACGTGTAGCCGAGATCAGCCGGAGAGCTGCCATGTTTCTGGTTAAAACACGTCAAGATAATACCTCTCCTCATCCTCCATTTTCTTCCTCCTCCATTTTTCTCTTCACTGAAACTTTCTTACTTTAAGTAACTAAACTTTAAGTTAATGTACCTGCAGAATTGAAATGAGTAAAATATCATCTTTCACTTGTTCTGTTGTTCCTATATTTCATCTGTGCTGAAGTTAATTACAGTATAGGAAAAATAATCAACCAATCATGTACAAATGTGTGATGTAATTTACAATTATGTTAAATAAATGGTCCAGTCCTGCTGTGCCAACATAAGTTTAACGTTTCCTGTGAATTACATCTGGTCAAGGTATAGAATTATTGGTATTAAGCTGAAAAAGAGAGAACTCGTTTAATTAATGATGTATTTTTGTGTCAGTCTAAACCCTGCCAATTTATACATCTAAAATATAGGTAAGTCAGTAAACTGACCCCTTCCTATATTACTACATTGGTGGCCCGTGAACAGGTCTCTGAAAAGTTTAATATTTAATATTTCTGTACTTTGAATGTTGGCATAATTTTGTCCAAGTTTTAGACTCTGAAAACGATAGTTTTTTGGCTGGGAAAGTGTGTCAAGCTGCAGGAAACTGCTGGTTAATGTCACTTGTAGCTGAGGAATTGTCTTTACTAACTTTTAAACGTGTGTTGAAGCTTTTGTGTTAAAATTTGATGTTGCTGTGTGGTTCTGCCTGGTTCTGAGTCGTTTGGGCTCTTTGCTGACGTGTCACAGATAAAAGCGCATCTACGTTTGACCGCCGTGTCAAAACTGTGCCTATAAGAGCTTTATGGTTCATCTGAAAATTGCTGTCGAGTGGTATCGTTACATTTTAAGCAGGAATAATAGCATCTTGTGTCTGAAGCTGTCGGATCGAGGTTCTGGTCCCGGTCCATTTAGCTCTGACGGGTTGCTATACGGTAAAAAGTCCGTGTTGGCGACATTTATCTTGCTATTTTTACTGGGCGCAGCTTGGTAAAACTGTTCTGATGTGAAACGATTCGTTCACAGAATTTTTGTGGTGAATTTTAGCGTTTTATGAGTTGAAAAAGAGTCTAGGTTTGATAAGCTATATGCTGACGCTACGTTCATAACATCTGTTGTCATGCTGTGGTTGGTTCAAGGTGATCACGTGATACGCAGTTGATCGTCAATTTTCAGTTTTGTTCACACAATTCTGACAGATTTTCTGGCTTGTTTCGGTTCTAGGCATAAAATATCGTCAGAAACTGTTTAACCGCGGTGTTTTGAGATATTTAAAGGGGTTTTAGAGCGTTTAGACGTCGGGAGAACTCAAACGTCCGACTGCACGCACGTCCCTAAATGCAACACGAACGACACGTCAACGGAAGTGACGTGACCCAGATAGAGAAAAAAAGGAAAAAGATCGTTTTTTTTTATATCTAAAAGTTCACAGAACTTGTTCTAAACATTTTAAACAAATCCATTCGTTTCTTAAATGAACGTTTGTTTAGGCGATTGTCACATCCAGGCTAAAACTCATCCCAAAAGTTGACGTTTATCCGATTTAGTTTAAAGCTACGGCTAAATGCTAAAAGGTAGTCAACGCGGCCTTAGAGCCAACAGCGCCTCTATAGCGGCCAGAATGAGTAATTACAGTCACATTGTGGTAATTTAAGCTTTGAAAACCTGCAATCTGCTGGTTTAAAAGAATGAGAACAGGAAACATTTACACAGAATAGATGCTAAAACCCTCTGCATTTATTTTAAAACATCTGTAATGTTATGTTGAGCATACAAAAACTCCAGTTTATTTTAAATAAAAAAATATTTAAAATAACAAACAAGAAATCCTATTTTCACTCCTGATAACTGTCAAAATACAGCAAAACAGTTTAGCCAAACTGCAATACATCTTTTTAGGCATGATGGAGCAGCTTCCTGGGAACATTTTAGTGTGAATATTGCATTTATTTCAAATCTTTTCTAAGCGTTTGAGTAAGTAAAACGAAAATCATGCTTGGCTTAGTTAGTAACTGTTGTTAAAAAATAAGTTATATTTAAAGTTAACACTGCTTGCATTTAACTTTTACAATTCATTTAAGGGTAAACCCTGAAAGAAGGTACCTATGAATAGAAATACTTATTACACAGAGAAACACTTAAACCACACAGCTGGTTAGTTTGATTGACTCAGTGCTACATTAAAAGTGAAGATTTATTTGCACACATTAAAATACGAACTGTCTTATTGATTTTCACAAAAAATCAAAACAACGATGGAAGTTCAAGAAGGTGCGCGTCCAAGGCTCATACAGTATGTGCCTCTAATAGACTCATACATCAAAGGATCCGAAGAGGGACCCCAAAGCCGAGGACCTGCTCCCCCTGCACCTCGCACAGAGAGAAAATCTCTCTCATTGTGTGGTGACTACTTAGCTGCCCGAAATGTCTTGCAAAGAAAAGATGAACATCCATTGCGTTTCTTTGACAGAATTTTCAAGGCGTATGCAGGCGACATAATGGAACCGGGACTTGAAGAGCAGACGCTTTTCAAATCTGTTTTCAGAAATAATCTAATCTCTGATATTAGATTCAAGTTGCCATTGTACACCTGGTGTCAATTAGAAGTAACATCTTTGGATGAAATCAAACAGGAAGCTGTTACGGTCTTTGAGGCTCACATGCAAAGCAGAACACCCTCTGAGGTGTGCCCAGGTCAAAAGGTCGTATCCCAGTCGCTAAAAATAGAAGAGGTTCTCTCTCCTGTAGAAAGCGAGAATAAACACTGTCGTATCAATAGCCGTCTGACCTCAGAAGTGATGGAGAACATACGTCGGTTGATAGAAAGGTTGGATAATGCAAGCAAGAATGAACAAGATTCTCAAACTGACAAACAACGAAAGGTTGTTGCCAGCTGGAACGGTGACTCACAATGGTTTAAAGGGAGCCCCGCTCCTAAAGCACCTCAGATTGAAGAATCTGAGACAAGCAACGAACCACAAAAGGTAGGTGTTCACTCTTTAAGAGACCCAAAATGGTTCAGATCGAACCAGGTGGGTGAAAACCAAGGTCTACCGGTGGGTGAACTTCAAAAGGAATTGAAGTATGAGGACCTAAACTCATGTAACAATGCGTGGTCCCAACAGAAACCCCCGAGCCTCGGAACTGCACCTCCCGCGCCTCGAACGGAACAGTTCGAGACATGCAAAGTGTCACGAATGTCCCAGAAAAATGGCCCAACACCTCTATGCTCGGAAGAGACAGAGGAAGTAAGTAGTTTGTTGGTAGATTTGAATGTTACAGTGCTTGACCAACCTGATACAATGAGTGGCGTTATCATTGATAATGACACTAACAACATTGACCTAGCTGGAGCAATGTGCAGCACTATCTTTCACAAAAACTCAGAGCACACAGTTAACATTAATAACATTGACACAGATGCCACAGATGTTGAAAATAAAGATGCTGACAGCAAACAGAATGCTGATAGTCAGCAAGATCCTGAAGGTCATGACGCTGTCTGTCTAACAGATGGTATCGCAGAAGGCACGGATGACTCCCCAACCGAGAGCACAAGCCCGGTAAGTGAACCTTCAAATACAGGTGAGGCAGAAGAGACACAACAGTTGGACCAAACTCTGGCCCAACATGCGAACCTCCTCTGTGAGCTGGAACAATCAGCACTCACTGAACACTACCTACCACAGGTAGAAGAAGGTGTGGAGATCCACGGATCCCACACTGAAGACGCTGTACTGTCCTCTGGGACAGATAAATCGGCAAACAGCCAAGCTTTCGACGAAACCTTCGTTCAAGAGCATTTGAGTCTAGATCTAATCAGAAATGACATAGTTTATACAGCCTCAAAGAGTCCCTCTTCAGTCAAGAAGTGGGAAAACACACACAATGACAGTGACCCATCGCAGTCTGAACAATCAGACACACCTGCGACTGCGACGACAGTTGTGACACACCTGAATTACACAGAAAGAGGTAAACGTAAGAAGAAACGTTGGCCAAAACCTAAGTGATGTCTACTCTCAGCTGCGAAAACAGCTTAAACTACACATTGGCAACCTAACTTGTGCCCATGGATGGACGTCCTCACCTGTGTTCGTGGTCCCCCATGACCTCAGGGGGGTGATGTTAGGTCATGCCCAAGACAAAGACAAAGATTTCAATAACCCCACAAACGACATAAATCTTGCAAACTCACAGACTTCATGGGAAATTAAGGTCGTCCAAGCACACGATAGTAAATAAACTAAACCGTTTAAACTATATTAGTTGCTAAAAGAAACTGTTCCAACTAGAACTTAGAAACGCTAAGTCTAAAAACCCACAACAAAAAAACTAACCTTAACAACCGTTTAAATCTGCGGGATTTAATTGACATCGGTTATAAAGCTAAGACCTTTTTTTCTTGTGTGATACACGTTGGATTCTGACGACCAGAGTGAGTTGAAGCAGTGCAACGTTGTTTTCTAGTTGCTTAATTGCTACTTTTGTTGTTGTTGAAACTTGGTATTGTTTTTTGAACACTCCCAGCCAAAAGAGGTTTTTTATTAATGAATGATATGGATTTAACTATGCCAACATGCAGTTCGTTTTGTTAGATCTCAATCGTCGAAGAGTCAATGTAGTTTAAAGCTACTCAAGGTACCATAAACTACACTGGTCTCACAATTTCTAAATTGAACCGATTCGATCGTTTCTATTCTAGATTATCTATTCATTTTGATGAGTCTCGCCATAGACTTCAAAATTTATAGGGAATACCAAATCCTACGTCGTCGTCTAAAAGGACAACAGACATTTAGACCAAACTATATTTTCTTTTTCTATTTTAGTTTAACCTAAACTAAGTAATGAATGGAGGAATAGTTTGGAATTAGAGGCCTTCGTTACAGAAGCCCTCCAAAATTTTATAGGTATAGATCCCTATATCTAATTTTACAGAATTGATCCACCCCTTAATTGGTAATTGTAGCTGATCTAAACCATGATAGCTTACATACCAGGTGCATATAGGTAAGGCTTAATGTAAAATCCCAATCATAAGCCCACCTAAAAAACCACATAATTGCATGACACATAGAACCAGAGTGGCACTGACTGGAAACCAACCAGCCAACAACCTTCGATGTGGGGACCTGCAGCTCCAACGCTTGGTCTTCAACCTTCATCCAAGGGTCGCCTCCTCTGCGTCAATCGAGGGATCCCCTCTACATGCTGATTATGAAAACAATTGTTGCTGATCAATCAACAAAACTAATCGTTGTGGAATTACTGCTGTGGAATTACCGCTGTGGATTATAAGACTTTGTTTTCCAAAGGATCACAGACTTTGTTTTCCAAGAGTTAACAGACTCAGTTTTCCGAGGGATTAAAAGCTTACCGCAATGGGATTACCTACGAACAGTATGGAATTTCCAAAAACTTTATGGGATTATAATTTTTGATTTTTTTTTCCACTTGCTGGATTACTTCAAGATCAGAGACAGTTCAAGGTTTCCTTTCGTGTTGGACCCCATCCCCAAGGACTGGCGATGACTTCCAAAAGGGGGGAGATGTAGTGGGCATGACCGTGCCCGCTCTGATACTTGAACTGTCCCAGTGACACCTTTTCACTGATACTCTCAGAAAAAAGACATTAACACTATTTTATTACATTATTTTGAATCAAAACACAATAAGTCATAAGAGACTCTCTTATTCCTCTATTTTTGTGTTAATGAATAACCTTGTGTTACTTGTATAAGCATTATTGAATTCAATGTTTGTTAAGTCAAAGACTGTTTAATTCAAACTGTTTAATTCAAGTTGGAAATCCAATGTTATTTCAAAATAATGATCACTTCTTCATATGATGAATCAAACGGTGAAAGTGAATTAATATGTCAGACTGAACTCGATCAGTTTTGTTAGAAGTTAGAACACAGTTTTAATCAGTTGTTTTATGAAGCTGGCTCCAGTCTAATCTGTTTCTCTGTCTTCATTCTAAACAACTTCTTCTCTGTTCTAAAAACTGATCTTCTCCTATCCGAGTGACCTTCATCCACTGGTTTGTTTGGACCAATCAGAGAAGAACAACAAGTCACTGATCACAGATCCTTCCTTAAAGTTCTAAGCTTTTGCTGGAACTGACGGAGTTTGCTGAGGACCTCAATGCCATGATGAGGTTCCCCAAAGAACTGATGATCGTCTGGTCAACACGCTAATGACCACGTCATTCAGTTAAAGGCTTATAACTTGCCAAGTTATAAGTCATCTTCAACAGCTGAAAAAGCTCTCTTTTATTGACATTCCTTTAAGGAACGTCTTATCTTGAAAACAACACCAGGAGCTGCCGTTACTTTCGGTTCGAGTCAAGGCGCACGTCTGGAGACGCTGAGAATGGTAAACGAACTGACCAGTTGGACCAACTGGGGACTGACCATCTTCACAAGGTAACAAGTCGTCATATGCTTTACCAAGGGTACCAACGTGTAGCCGAGATCAGCCGGAGAGCTGCCATGTTTCTGGTTAAAACACGTCAAGATAATACCTCTCCTCATCCTCCATTTTCTTCCTCCTCCATTTTTCTCTTCACTGAAACTTTCTTACTTTAAGTAACTAAACTTTAAGTTAATGTACCTGCAGAATTGAAATGAGTAAAATATCATCCTTCACTTGTTCTGTTGTTCCTATATTTCATCTGTGCTGAAGTTAATTATAGGAAAAATAATCAACCAATCATGTACAAATGTGTGATGTAATTTACAATTATGTTAAATAAATGGTCCAGTCCTGCTGTGCCAACATAAGTTTAAAGTTTCCTGTGAATTACATCTGGTCAAGGTATAGAATTATTGGTATTAAGCTGAAAAAGAGAGAACTCGTTTAATTAATGATGTATTTTTGTGTCAGTCTAAACCCTGCCAATTGATACATCTAAAATATAGGTAAGTCAGTAAACTGACCTCATCCTATATTACTTCACTGAAAAAGAAAAGAATCCGTGAAATTACTATTCAATCTATCCATCCATCCATTTTCGTCCGCTTATCCGGGGTCGGGTCGCTGGGGTAGCAGCCTAAGTAGGGAGGGCCAGACTTCCCTCTCCCCAGCCACTTGGAACAGCTCCTCTGGGGGAATCCAAAGGCGTTCCAAGGCCAACTGAGAAACGTAGTCCCTCCAGCATGTCCTAGGTCTTCCTCTGGGCCTCCTCCCGATTGGACATGCCCAGAACACCTCACCAGGGAGGCGTCCAGGAGGCATCCTAACCAGATGCCCGAGCCACCTCAACTGGCTCCTCTCGATGTGGAGAAGCAGCGGCTCTACTCCGAGTCCCTCCCGGATGACTGAGCTTCTCACCCTATCTCTAAGGGAGAGTCCAGACACCCTGCGGAGAAAACTCATTTCAGCCGCTTGTATCCGAGATCTCGTTCTTTCGGTCACAACCCAAAGCTCATGACCATAGATGAGGGTGGGAACGTAGATCGATCGGTAAATTGAGAGCTTTGCCTTTCGACTCAGCTCTCTCTTCACCACGACAGACCGGTACAGCGCCCGCTTCACTGCGGATGCTGCACCTATCCGCCTATCGATCTCACGCTCCAGTTTTCCCTCATTCGTGAACAAGACCCCGAGATACTTAAACTCCTCCACTTGGGGCAGGACCTCCTCCCCGACCTGGGGAGGGCACTCTACCCTTTTCTAGCTCAAGACCATGGCCTCGGATTTGGAGGAACTGATCCTCATCCCGGTCGCATCACACTCGGTTGCAAACCGCTCCATCGAAAGCTGTAGATCACGACCTGATGAAGCCAACAGGACCACATCATCTGCAAAAAACAGAGAAGCGATTCTAAGGCCACCAAAATGGATCCTCTCAACACCTTGGTTGCGCCTAGAAATTCTGTCCATAAAAGTTATGAACAGAATCGTGACAAAGGGCAACCTTGGCGGAGTCCAACTCTCACTGGAAACGAGCCTGACTTACTGCCGGCAATGCGGACCAAGCTCTGACACCGGTCGTACAGGGACCTAACAGCCCATATCAATGGGCCTGGTACCCCATACTCTCGGAGTACCCCCCACAGAACCCCCCGAGGGACACGGTCAAATGCCTTTTCCAAGTCCACAAACACATGTAAACTGGTTGGGCAAACTCCCATGCACCCTCCAGGACCCTGCTGAGGGTGTAGAGCAGGTCCAGTGTTCCACGACCAGCACGAAAACCACATTGCTCCTCCTGAATCCGAGGTTCGATTATCCGACAGACCCTCCTCTCCAGAACCCCTGAATAGACCTTACCAGGGAGGCTTAAGAGTGTGATCCCCCTATAGTTGGAACACACTCTACGGTCCCCCTTTTTGAATAGAGTAACCACCACCCCAGTCTGCCAATCCAAGGGAACTGCCCCAGATGTGCACGGGATATTGCAGAGTCGCGTAAGCCAACAAACCCCACAACATCCAGAGCCCTAAGGAACTTAGGGCAAATCTCATCCACCCCCGGAGCCCTGTCACCGCTAAGCTTTTTAACCACCTCGGTGACCTTAGCACCAGAGATTGGAGAGCCAGATCCAAAGTCCCTAGGCTCCGCTTCCTCAGTGGAAGACGTGCCAGTAGGATTGAGGAGGTCTTCGAAGTACTCCGTCCACCGACCCAATTCAATCTGAATAAGTAAATTAATTAAGGTAAAGAGGTCAGTATTAATATTGACCTCCTATATATCCTTACATCTGGGGCACCGTACGTGTTTAAGTACATCTGGTGGCCCGTACGAGTTTTCTGGACGTTTATTCATATATCTGTGATCCATCATGAACTTGAAACATTATGTTGGCATGATTATCCAATTTTTGGACTCTGAAGGTGATAATTTTTGGCTGAGGTGTTCAAGACAGGCAGATTCTGCGTGCTTTTATCATTTGAAGCTGAGAGATTATTATTGTTCAACTCTTTAAAACGCTATAAGTAGTTGGGTGGGGAGTTGTCAGGCTGTGGGAAGTGTCTTGGTGGTTCTGACAGAACCGGTCCAGAGTACGTGTCCACAAGCTGAGGCAATCTCATCTCAAAAAATGACCAGAGTCGTTTTTAGAAGCTATTATTAACATCTACAAGATTGCTGTGCAGATATTTTTGCATGTTAGAGTAGGTCAAAAGAAGTCAGAGTCAGAGAGAATTTATTGTCATTTGCACCGCATGTAGTACATGTGTTGAAAACGAGATTATGTACACAGGGTCCCAGTTACATCCAACAACAAATGCAAGAGAAATACAATAATAACATCTAGGATTAACTAAGAGAGACATCACATCAGCTAGTAATACACTAAGCCCTAATGTAGTAGAAAAACATCATTATAAACAGCAGCACGAACATGAGCAGATGGTCACAGATGAACGCAGCAACAAGAAACAGATCAGTACAGTATCAGTATGATGTGACATTTTGCAGTGTTTATTCTTATTATTTATTTATTCATGAGTCTGACAGCCTCAGGGTAGAAGCTGTTTCTCAGTCTAGTGGTTCTACATTTGATGCTCCTCAACCTCCGTCCCGAGGGGAGTGGTGCAAAGAGTGAGTGTGCTGGGTGAGTGAGGTCTTTCATGATGCAGGTGGCTCTTTTTCTGCATCTGGAGGTGTAAATGTCTGTGATGGTGGGGAGACTGACTCCCACAGACTTCTGTGCAGCCTTCACCACTCTCTGCAGAGCTTTTCTCTCTGCAACTGTGCAGCCTCCATGCCACACGTTGATGCTGGAGCACAGGACGCTCTCCACTGCACACCTGTAGAACGAGGTGAGGACTGGGCTTCTCAGACCGGCTCGTCTCAGCCGTCTGAGGAAGTAGAGTCTCTGATGACCTTTCTTGATCAGGCTGGTGGTGTTGTTGCTCCAGCTGAGGTTATCATTCAAGTGTACACCCAGGTATTTGTAGCTGGAGACCACCTCCACCGCAGATCCACCTATATACAGTGGGGTGTGGGTGTGTTTGTTCCTTCTGAAGTCCACAATCATCTCCTTCGTCTTCTTCACATTCATGTGAAGGTTGTTCTCTTTGCACCAGCTCTCCAGATGTTCCACCTCCTGTCTGTAGCTGGATTCATCATTATCTGTGATGCATCCCACCACAGCTGTATCATCTGCAAACTTAACAATATGACAGCCTGGATGTGTGGCTATACAATCATATGTGAGCAGAGTGAACAGAAGAGGGCTCAGCACACATCCCTGAGGAGAGCCAGTGCTGAGGGTGATGGTGGAGGAGGAGAAGTTGTGGATCTTCACGGACTGTGGTCTGTCTGTTAAGAAGTCTAAGACCCAGTTACAAATAGAGGGGCTTAGTCCAAGTGTGGATAGTTTGTCTATCAGAGTTTGGGGGATCATGGTGTTGAAGGCAGATGTGAAGTCCACAAAGAGCAGACGCACGTATGAGTCCTTCTGATCCAGGTGGGTGAGAGCAGTGTGGACCACGGAGGAGATGGCGTCCTCTGTTGATCGGTTCTCACGATATGCATATTGATGAGGGTCCTCGTTGATGTTGACGGCTGTCTTGATGTGGGACATGACCAGTTTCTCAAAACATTTAGCGACTATCGGGGTGAGGGCCACCGGTCTATAGTCATTCAGACCAGTCACTGTGGAGCTTTTTGGGACTGGGATGATGGTGGCGGTCTTCAGGCAGGTGGGAACTGACTCCAGTGCAAGTGAGGTGGTGAAGATGTCAGCCAGCACCTCACAGAGCTGGTCCGCACATTCCTTCAGAACTTTCCCTGGGATGTTGTCTGGACCCGTAGCTTTATGAGGGTTGATCCTTCTGAGACTGCCTCTCACTTCTGCTGCGGTCACTTTGAGGTGCTCCTCGTCTGGTGATGAGGTGAGTCTGGTGCTAGTTGGTCTGTTTGGATCATCAAAACGTGCATAAAACTTATTGAGGGCATCAGGCAGGGATGGGTCCCTGGGGCATTGTTTGCTTTTGCCCTTGTAGTCTGTTAAGCATTTGATGCCCTGCCACATGCTCCTTGGATCATGTGAGGTGAACTGTCCCTCGATCCTCTGTGCATACGCGGCTTTGGCCTTCTTTATGCCATCATCCAGTTCTCTCCTGCACTTTCTCAACTCCTCAGTATCTTTAGACTTGAATGCAGTGTCCCTGGCTGCCAGCAGGGTGCGGACATCTTTATTTAGCCAGGGTTTTTGATTGGGGTAAAATTTAACACACTTTCTTATGGATACATTTTCAGCACATGTACTGATGTAACCCAGGACAGAGGAAGCATAAAGCTCCAGGTCAATTGAATTTCCATTCGTAGCTGCCTCTTTGAAGACAGACCAGTTTGTGTTTTCAAAGCAGTCCCTCAGCATGGGGGAACTATCTTGGCGCCACGATGTTATCACTCTTTGTTCTGGCATCGAACGTCGGAGTGGGGGGAGCTGTCTAGGGACCAATAGCAGGGAGCGATGGTCGGAAGCCCCGATCGGTGGGCGTGGCTTCGCCGTGTACGCCCCCTTCACATTCGTGTAGACCTGGTCTAATGTCTTATTTCCTCGTGTTTCTGTGAAAACGTGCTGATTGAAGGTTGGAAGGATGGCACGTAAATCCACGTGATTGAAGTCCCCGGAAACAATGAAAAAGAAAAAGAAGAATATTACTGTTGAAACGTTGTCGGATAGTGGTTCTGTTCAGACCCGAGTTTCTGCGCCATTAAACAGTGGACCGGAACCGACCTTGTTGCGGCTACGAGAGAGTGCATGTTGTGTTACAGTTGAAGTGCTTTGTTACTAAGCGTAGCTAAGTTGTGCCTGTTTTAATTGTGATTGCCACGTTTCAGAATTTTGGGAAGTTAATTTGAAACGTTTGAGTTGTTTAAGGGCCTGTAAAGTTGCGTTCTGTTGTGCTAAGGTAACGTTAAAGCGACGTGTCCTACACGTTTGTTTATGAGCTGTGATTGGATAAAACGAGAGCTGTGAGCTGTCAATCACTCTCGTGGTGAGCCCTGATTAGCTGAAGTGGGGATGCACGCTGTTGCGGCCCGCCCATTTTGTCGTCATTTCCGGCACTGCATTGGTTGAAGGTAATCAAACTACATTCACCATGAATGCTTGGGAATAGAACTACAAGCGCTGTGATTGATTGGTTGACGTCACGTATCTGTGTAGCGAGCTCCGCCTCGCTCAAGTACGGAAGCTGGTGACGCGCTACGCACGCTACGTCGGCCCGCCCATTTTTTGTTGTCATTTCCAGGTGCTACACTTTGAGTGACAGCTCACACTCACAAGACAAACGCAGATTTCACTAAAAGTTTTCTCAAAAAACATCATAAAAAGTTAGCATTTTTATGGTGAAATGCCATCTTTAAAATTGTTCTGTATACAAACAAAAAAACTCCTGTTTATTTTAAATAAAATTTTTAGAATAACAGCGGTACAGACAAACATTTTTGCTTATTTTAAATACAAAAGAATTTAAAATAACAAACAAAAGTACAGTTTTCACTCCAGATAACTGCAGCAACACTCAAACGGTTTTACTGAAACTGAAATACATTCTCTTGGAGCAAAATAAAACAGGAATCATCTTCCACAGTAAGTGCTCACACCTGCAACATTTTTTTTCTCTGCCTTCTCTCTGACACAACATCTTTCACAGTTATCCTGTGCACATTTAAACTTTCCTGTTTATTTCAAATAGTGAAAAGTTTAGAGTAACGAATACAGAGCATCTTTTATTTTGATTTTCACAGAAAATCCAGATAAAGATGGCATGCGCAGAGAGTGAGACCCCTGATACCACTGATACAAGGCAATCTCTGCCAACTGAAGGCTACAACCCGACCAAAGCAGATTGGATCGAACGCACATTATATTCGCTCACAGGGTCCATCACAAATTACCATGAAGAGACACAGTTGATGGAGGAAACAGATGTAGACAGAGCATTAAAAGTTGTAACAGCTGGAACCAGAACGGGTGAAAAGAAAGCAGACAGAGACAAACGTTTGGCTAAATTAAGCTTTCTGTTAAAAGCCAAGCTAGACTTTGCAACTGTTGCATGCCAAGCTGTCTCTAAATCATGTTTAACAGCACAAATGGAGATTGCCACTTTACAGCAGGAGGTAGGAAGTTTAACACAGTCGAGTATTGACGGCGCTGAACAAACGCGTAGTCTCTACGAAGAATGCACGGTGTTAAAAAGGGATTTTGAACAATCACAAGATGATTTGAAAAAATGTGTGGTGGAGAAGGATAAGTATTACCATCAGTACAAGTCGCTTCAGGCAGATTGTGGGGAGGCACGAGACGCGCTAGACAAATGCACGGACACCCTGGAATCATTGTCACTACGGTACACAAGGCTGCAAGATGATTATAGAAAATCACAAGAACAGCACATGATGTTACAACGTGAAAATGATGGGTTAAGAGTCCAACTGAACAGTTGTAGAATAGAGCGTGCATCAGCAATGAACAAACTCTTTGAAGAAGAGAGAAAATGTTTGGATCTCATGAGTAAACACCTTGAGAATCCACCGCCTCCGCCGCCCCCTCCCATACCTTCTTCTTCATAGACCTACTTCTTGGTCTGCTGCCCTCATACATCTCCTCCTACATGTCTTTGCGTGAGTGCAGCTACAGTGTGCGCTCTCAGGACATGATTACCTGCAGTGTTCCGTC
>JBBPBX010042799.1:0-28229 GCA_038048925.1 Garcialebias charrua | reverse complement strand
TCCATAAAAACAATTAAAATAAAGTAATAAAAGACCACATGCACTTATATATATATATTTATATATATTTATATATATTTATATATACATACAGGTAGTCCCCGACTTACGAGCGAGTTCCGTTCCTCCGAGGCGCTCGTAAAGCGAAAATTCGTAACTTGGAACGGCCGCCACGTGTCTCGTAAGTCCGGAATTTCGCTCGTAAGTTGGAACGGTTTTGCTAGCGCGACTACAAACACTCGTTTTTCATCGAAAAACTGCTTATGAGTGCATAAAAATGATCGGAAACGTGTGTCCACATGTTTAGCTAACGAACTGTGGTGAAAAATCACAGAAAAACTCGGTATTTTTTGCGTTTTTTCCAAAAATTCGCCAGCTCGTAAGTCCGGAACCTCGTAGGTCAGAGCGCTCGTAAGTCGGGGACTACCTGTGTATATACAATTTATTTCATGCTGTCTAGTGGTTATGTTTTTATTCAGTTTTAAATTGTTGTTTCTATATGTTGGATAGAACGCTCAGAAATGCAGATACATATTTTCTTTTCAGGTTGTAAAGCTTCACACCAAACTGGGAAAACCCATTCCTTCAACTGAGCCCAGTGTGTCCCCTCAGACACTGTCCTCTATCACAGCTGCTCCCAGTAAGACCACTACAGCCACTCTGAGCAGCTCCACCAATACCACCAGCTCTCTATCTGCTACTTCCTCACCCAACATTAGCTCTAGCACCCCCTATCTGAAGCCTGTCAACATCGTCAGTAACAGCATGGCTGTTTTTAAGAACCAGGTGGGAGGCAGCCTGTCAGCTGCCAGCTCCACTTCAGCCGGGAAGAAAGTCAGCACCCCAAAAATTACCTTTGTTGGTAAGTAAACACGTTGACATACGTGGTTAATGGTTAATATGTCATTATGGGTCCAAGCCCACAGAGGTAAGGAAATCTGTATGAATACAAAAATACTTGTACATGTCCCCCTATAGGGGGCACTGTTATTGTGGACTTTACATTTGATCCTCTTAACTCACATGTGCCAAACTCAGGAGGCCAAACTCTGGCCCCCGTGATATGTGAAACATAAAATACTTCTATCTCTTGATTTTTTTTTTTTCAGTAATCTTTGATTATGGTGTCAAAAGCACAACAGAGAACATCAAATGAGACCAAACAAACTCTTGTTGAGGAACCTGTGACCTAGAAAAGAGGTTGGGTATCTGATTTGAGTTAATGAAGTTTCTGAAATTGGCCCTTAGTGTGAAAAAGGTTTTAATTTTGGCCCCTTTTGTGAATAAGTTTGACACCCCTGCTCTAACTTCTAAACCTTAAGTTGCAAAAGTTTATGACATGTTCAGTAAAGTCTACTGAGTCACATGTGGATTTCAAGTTGATCACTTTAAAACTCACCATCTAAAATCTAGATACCATGAAGATCAAGTTTTCAAAGACATGCGTTTATTTTTTTAAAGTATGAAAGATATGCCAAGTTGTTTTTGCAAGCTATCTAAACACATATTTAATGATATCTTCCAAACTAAAATACCAATTTAGTTTTAACTTGTACTAGTGTTACTGGACTCAGTTCTGAAAAAGTGGAATAATTTTGACAAAAGGCAGTGGTTCCTAACCCTGATCCTTGAAGAACACCATCCTGCATGTTTAGTTGTTTCTCTGCTTTAACACACCTGATTCAATGATTTAGTTACCATAATTCTCGTGTTAAAGAATGCACCCGTTTCTAAGCCGCACATACAAACCGGATTCCAAAAAAGTTGGGACACTAAACAAATTGTGAATAAAAACTGAATGCAATGATGTGGAGATGGCAAATTTCAATATTTATTCACAATAGAACATAGATGACAGATAAAAGTTTAATCTGAGTAAATGTAACATTTTAAAGGAAAAATATGTTGATTCAAAATTTCACAGTGTCAACAAATCCCCAAAAAGTTGGGACAAGTAGCAATAAGTGGCTGGAAAAAGGAAATTGAGCATATAACGAACAGCTGGAAGACCAATTAACACTAATTAGGTCAATTGACAACATGATTGGGTATAAAAAGAGCTTCTCAGAGTGTCAGTGTCTCTCAGAAGCCAAGATGGTAAGAGGATCACCAATTCCACCATTGTTGCGCAGAAAGATAGTGCAGCAATACTAGAATGGTGTTACCTAGCGTAAAATAGCAAATATTTTTAAGTTATCATCATCAACCGTGCATAGCATCTTCAAAAGATTCAGATAATCTGGAACAATCGCTGTGCGTAAGGGTCAAGGCCATAAAACTCTACTGGATGCTCGTGATCTCTGGGCCCTTAAACGTCACTGCACCTCAAACAGGAATGCCACTGTCAAGTAAATATGAAAGGAAAAATGGAAGACTGTTCTGTGGTCAGATGAGTCACGATTTGAAGTTCTTTATGGAACACTGGGACGCCATGTCATCCGGACCAGAGAGGACAAGGATAGCCCAAGTTGTTATCAACGCTCCGTTCAGAAGCCTGCATCACTGATGGTATGGGGTTGCATGAGCGCTTGTGGCATGGGCAGCTTGCATGTCTGGAAAGGCACCATTAATGCAGAGAACTATGTTCAGGTTCTAGAACAACATATGCTCCCATCTAGACGTCATCTCTTTCAGGGAAGACCCTGCATTTTTCAACAAGATAATGCCAGACCACAATCTGTAGCAATCACAACATCATGGCTACATAGGAGAAGGATCCGGGTACCATATTTTCCGGACTATAGGTCGCACCTGAATATAGGTCGCATTGTCCAATTATTACCAATAAATTGGAAAAATCCATAAATACGTCGCACCGGACTAGGTCGCACCTACGTCACCGCTGACGTGACGCGTCACCGCTGAGTCAACCCGGAAATGTGGACAGAGTGTTTAGCTCTGCTGCAAATGTCTGCCACAGGAGCGCTCAACAAGGCTATAAGAAGATTAACACTTAAAAACAATTATTTGTTTGATAAAAATTATAGCAAATATGTGTCTGAGCTGAACTTTTCCTTAATAAATGAACGTAATTGTGAAATGAGCTGGATGTAAAAATTAGTTTCGCTAGCTACCGGTACGTCTGATGAAACAAAAACGTGCACGAGCAGCACCAGATATGCAGTAGCAACGAACAGACCTGCATGTACCGGTATTTTAATTTTAGTAGGATAAAGACTTAAAAATATATATATTTGTTAGCTGACTTTTTGTAAGATTGTCTCAGTTTAATTTTTGTTAATACTGTAAATGATTACAAATCAGCTTATTTTAGAACGTAAATAACACCAAGCGCGCACCCGTACTGGAGCAGTTTTGTCAGCCCCCCTGGTATAATTGTTGGCTCAGTGTTCAAAGTCTTTATTTTGGCTCTCATGGCATCAGTTATGGGGGCCCTCATGCTGTCCATGACCAGGAGAGCCTTCTTGGTCCCGAAGAACCCGTCAGGACGATGGACGAAGCATTTGTTAATAAGTGGACCATCATCTGCTCGTCCATCCATCCTTTCGGGTTCTCGGAGACCACTACATTGGGGCTGAAGTCCTCTTTAGGCATGGTCTTCCTTTTAAAGATGACCAGGTGTGGGAGTTTGCAGCCGTCAGCACCACAGGCCAGAACCACTGTAAAATGGGACTTATGTCCTGTGGTGAGAATGTTTATAGACTTCTCCCCCTTCTGTGAGACACTGCGGCCCAATGGAATGTCAAATGTAAGGGGTACCTCATCCATGTTGATCACGTGGTCGGCAGTGATCCCATACATCTGGACCTGGCGTGAGAAAGACAAAGGAGGCAGACATTAGCGTCGGGCTACAGTTTAAACAAAAGAATCGAGCGCGCGCACCCACAGACCCGCGGTGAGCACGCCAACAGACATGCAACATTAAAATGTTTGTTTGTCCATATCACATCACTTGTCCACATCAGAAGCAGACATTAGCTTACAGTAAACAAAATAATTGAGCGCGTACCCACTGACCCGCTGTGAGCGCGCCAACAGACCTGCAACATTAAAATGTTTCTTTGTTTGTCCACATCACTTGTCCACATCAGAAGCAGACATTAGCTTACAGTAAACAAAAGAATCGAGCGCGCACCCACTGACCACAAACTCGCTGTGAGCGCGCAATTTTATATTAAATTAATATATTAAAGACCGTGTAAAGTGAATTTCAACATTTTCTTCAATAAACGTTATAAATGTCATAATTGTAATCTTGTAAATGAGTAAAAAGTCTCAAAATTGTAGCTCAATTAATTTTGGAGTTATAGAGCAAACTGTGTATAAACATATTTCTGCTTCAGGATTTTTTAGGCGTGTTTTAAATGTGACCGCGTTTCGTCACGCGGTCCTCATTAGTATAGCCCCCACCCCCTGCAGCTCCAGCCGTATAAATGCGTTCTTCGCCTCGGTGGAGCCGTTCACTCGCGAATCGCAGATAGCATCAGATAGCAATAGCATAGGGCTGGACGATATGGCCAAAATTTTTATCACGATATAGTTCTTAATTTCGGTCGATATCGATATAATTCGATATCGATATAAACAATATAAAAGCCTAAAAAAAACTATAAACTATACAAATAAATTAATGTTCTCCTTGTATTTGTATTTAGCCTCCAAAAAGATGGAAATCACCATCAAATAAACATAAACTTCTCAACCCAATAATTCTCAGTCGGGTCATCTGGACAGTTTCTTTTTTATAGAAACGTTTCACCCTCCATCCTCCATCCAATTTCTATAAAAAGAAACTGTCCAGATGACCCGACTGAAAATTATTGGATTTGGTACGTGGATTATTGAGCATGAACTTTCTTGCCATAAAATTCTCAACTGTGTCAATATTAATAGTTTTAACTTTAAACATCTTTAAAATTTACAGCATTGAAATTCATAGTTAATTAAATAAAACTTTTGGGTGTTGTTATTTATAAGAAGCTGACATAGAAATCTCATGGAAATTACTTAAGAATAAAAATAACAAAATCAATTGCATTACTGTATAAAGTAAAATAGTTTTTGAATGACAAAGTTTTGAATATATTGAATAATGTAATGATTGTTCCATATTTAATCTGTTGTATTGAAGTTTGGGGAAAAGCATGTAAAACTATTACAAACCCTGTTTTTTTTGTTTTGTTTTTAAAGAGCTACAAGAATTATTAGTAGGAAGTGCTATGGTCACCCAACAAATATTTCATCAGTTTAAATTATTAAAATTTTATGATTTGGTTGAACATAGTATTTTACAAGTCATGTATAAAACTGAAAAAAAATTACCCCCCAAATATTCAATTAAAATTTGTTTAAAGTTATTAAACCCTGAAGGGAATGTAAATGTTTGTAAAACCTCCATTTAGGACTAGTTTGAAGGAGCTGAGTTGTAAATCAGGAAACAGGATTGTGTTGACTTGATATCACCATAAACATTTCTAAAACTATGTTTTAAAATATGATTAAATCAAAGTTGTTGGGAAGGTGTGGTGCAGGTGAAGTGAAGGTTGTTGTTTGTAGTTATTTTGTATATTTTAAACAAGGGGCAGATATAACACTATTTTCGTCTTTCTGCACATTTTCATTCAGTGTTTTTTCTTCTTCTGATGAATTTGTTTTATTTTGAATTTAAAAAACATGCAGCGCTGCTGGGGCTGTTTGTTTACATCGCAGTTTCAGGGAAACGTTGGCTCAAACTTTATTGTTCTTCATCTTCTGACTCTCATCATATTCTATCGAGTGGAAACTCTTCAGATTAAACAAGTTAGAATAGATGTTCCCACCGCTAGTTAGAACGACTTTGTCACGTTTTGCAAAATAAAGAAACCGAGTAGGACTCGCTGCAGATGAGACCTGCAGTTTAACAAAACCGAACTACGTCCACACCGACGAATTAGTCTTTCCTCTCATCAGTGATGTCGTCTGCTTTCTCTTCGCTTGTGAAACTTTGTTCAGTCACATTCTGACGGTCATGAGCACTCGTTTGACTCGTTTTGAAGCGAAAACTTAACGCGCTTTGGAGACTAGCTTAGCTTTTAGCCTGCTACCGCTAACGCCTGCTGCTGGAGTGAGCGCTGCGTAACAACGACGTCACCACGCACGTTTTGTGTCACAGCTTTTTCTGTCCGGGCGGGTTGTTGAAGCAGCCGCTCCAACCCGAACAGAAACAGAAAAACGTTGTAAAATCCTATCGAAATATCGAAAATATGCTTAAACTTCATATCATCGTTATTGAATAAAAGTATATAGCGATATTTATCGTTATTGAATTATCGTCCAGCACTACAATAGCATAGATATTTTGTTCATTGTTAGCTAGCTAATCAATTATGCCTCGTTCGTGCATCTTCCCTGGATGTCGCAATGGTCAGGGCACCCGTACAAATCATAACATGTTTTTATACCGCGTGGTTTTATACCGAGTATCTGTAATGCCTGGATAGGTCAATGGATAAAGCGCTTGCCTTCCGTCCCAAACCCCACGGGTTCAAATCCCGCATGGTACAACTCTTTTTTTTTTATTTTTTATTTTTATTCATTCCAGATTAAAAACACACAAGAAAACTATTTACAAAAACAGCGTAACTCTTGGAAAAAGTAGCTGCTGTTACAGACAGAACTCGGATAAAAACAGAGCAGGTTTACTGGATCTCTGCTGCCTGCCTCTCCACACAGTCAGCTCAGGGCAGGGGCAGGACACGAGCGCAGCTGCGCTGAAACCACGCCCACGCACTGACACGCCCCCAGCGTTCCAGGGCAAGGCAAAATCATGTTTTTTCATGATTTTTGAGACTTAATTTTATAAGGTAAACAATGTTTTTAATCAGTCAGATTTAAATGGGTGATTAATAACACATATTTATGCCATGTGACAAACTAAAAACACACATTTAATTTCACTTTACACGGTCTTTAAAATTTAGCAAGATACCGTTGTGTTAAACACACAAAAAAAACTGTAAACAAAGAAACGAGCGCGCATTCACTGACAACAAACTCGCTGTGAGCGCACAATTTTATATTAAATTAATATATTAAAATTTAGCAAGATACCGGTGCGTTAAACACACAAAAAAAACATGTTAGCTTAGCGGTACCGGTACCAGGCGACACACGAAGGCAGACATTTTCGTACCGTAAACAAAGAAACGAGCGCGCACTCACTGACCACAAACTCGCTGTAAGCGCGCAATTTTATATTAAATATATTAAAATTTAGCAAGATACAGGTACGTTTAACACACACAAAAAAAAACATGTTGGCTTACCTGCCGACTCACGAAGGCACGAAAGCTCTCCAGTTTCTCCTGGAAGTCGGCCGGGAGCTTCTGGGACATGGTGGTTCGGGCTCTGATCAACAGATCGTGGCGCTTCATGAACCTGAAACACCAACTGGGACCACCGGCGAACTCCGACAGCCCCATGTCCTTAGCCACAGCGATGGCATGCAGACGAAGCTGCACCGTGGACACCCCTCTTCCACAGGCGCGCTCGGAGAGGACCCAGGACTTGACCATGTCCTCGAGTTCTAGTCACCTCGCTTTCAGGCCCCGGTTGGCCCGCTTCGAGCGCTTCATGTTCTGGAGGATGGCCTCTGACTTCCTCCAGCCACGGATGACTTTCTCGCTGACCCCGTACTGGCGGTCAGCGGCGCGGTTCCCGTGCACCAGGGCAAATTTCACCACCTCCAGCTTGAAATCTGCCATGTAAGATTTCCTTTTTGGAGGCATGGATGCTCTTGTCTCGTGGTTCTCTCTGTTGTTCTTGCTTTTCTGTAGTCTCCTCACTCATTGTCAGAGATGTCGCCCGGGTGATGGGCTTTTATGCTCAATACACAAACAGGTAACACCTCCAGGCACTTCTGCAGGTACTGTACCGGTAAACAGACTACAGGTCTCTTTAGCGCCCATAGCGGCCGAAAGTGGTACTACCATGCGCCCCTAGCGGCCGAAACTGGTACTGCACTGCCTGCGCCCCTAGCGGCCGAAACTGGTACTACCATGCGCCCCTAGCGACCGAAAGTGATAACAAGCCATAAATAGGTCGCACCTGAATATAGGTCGCAGGCCATGAAAAAATGATAAAAAGCCGTGACCTATAGTCCAGAAAATACGGTACTGAAATGTCCAGCCTGCAGTCCAGATCTTTCACCTATAGAGAACATTTGGCTCATCATAAAGAGGAAGGTGCGACAAAGAAGGCCCAAGATGATTGAACAGTTAAAGGCCTGTATTAGACATGAATGGGAGAGCATTCCTATTTCTAAACTTGAGAAACTGGTCTCCTCTGTCCTCAGACGTATTTGTGCTAGAAATTTTACAATGTTGGTGCTGGCAGTGGCACAAGAAAATAATAAATAAAAACATATAAACATCATTTCTCCATCCATCCATCCATTATCTTTACCCGCTTCTTCCATTTTGGGTCACGGGGGTCGCCGGTGCCCATGTCTAGCAATCACAGTGCGAGGGACGGGGGTACACACTGGACGGGTCGCAAGTCCATCACAAGTCCTATTGTTTAAAACTAATTGCTCTAAATTCAAAATTTGGATTCTGATATAATTTTAGATTGAGCTGCTTTGCCGTGTGAGTAATATCCCCATATTTATCGCCTAATTTACAAAAAAAAAAAATATTTTTTAATAATTGTGATTGTTTTCATTTGTGGGTTGAATTTTATGTTTTTTGTTTGTTTTAGGTGGCAATAAATTACAAACCACAGGAAAGATGGAAGAGACGAAGGCAGAGGTCAAAGTGGACAACTGTAAGCCGGCGACACCTTCTGGTTCTCAGGACACCAAGGCTGACATTTCTAATTCTCTGTCCACATCAGCCCTGGTTTCTCTGCAGAGTGACGTTCAGCCTGTTGGGCATGACTACGTGGAAGAAGTAAGTGCTGTATGAGCAAATTCACATGGGTCACAAATGCATTTTCATTTCTGTTGTGATAGTGAATTTTCTTCTCCAGGTCCGAAGCGATGAAGGCAAAGTCATTCGTTTTCATTGTAAACTGTGTGAATGTAGTTTCAACGATCCAAATGCAAAGGAAATGCATCTGAAGGGTCGAAGACACCGCCTGCAGTACAAGGTTTGTACATGCAGGCACATGCATGAACTCACACAAAAGGGAGTACTGTACACCCCTCACATTTTTGTAAATATTTTATTATGTCTTTTTAGGGGACAACACAAGATATGACACCTTTAATAAACTGTAAAGTAGTCAGTGTACAGCATGTATAACACACAGCCATTAATGTTTAAACCACTGGCAATCAAAGTGAATACATTCCTAAGTGAACATGTTCAAATTGTGCCCAAAGTGTCAATATTTTGTGTGGCCATCATTATTTTTCAGCACTGCCTTAACCCTCTTGGGCACAGAGTTCACTGGAACTTCACAGGTTGTGCCCCTGGAGTCCTCTTCCACTCCTCTATGACAACATCACAGAGCTGGTGGATGTTAGACCTTGTGCTCTTCCACCTTCCGTTTGAGGATGCTCCACAGATGCTGAATAGGGTTTTGGTCTGGAGATGTGCTCAGCCAGTCCAGCACCTTTACCCTCAGTTTCTTTTTTTCTTTTTTATTCTTTATTTTTGAGGTATTGAGAAGATTACAAGAGCACAATTTCAGTCTGTGATCAGATACAACATTCCTTCTCATTACATTTTCATTTACAAAAATAGAAACAAAACGGAACCCACATAAAGAAAATGGAACAAGGGGGTATTATTTTGGAAAAACGTTACTTTTATGTATATACCAATAAGTAAATTGTATACTAAATAGACACTCTCTGAAGAATGGACTCTCTCTTCTCTTTTTTAATTCTCATCTCAACAATCTACTATTCTTGCATATTGTTTTGTTGACATAGGACACCCATTTGGACCACAAGACATTAAACTTGTTCAGTTGAAGACAAATTAAGGATGTTAATCTTTCCATCTGATAAATTTCATTCACACAGTCTATCCATTCTTCTATAGTGGGAGGCTCAGGCTGGAGCCAGCGTCTGGTCACAGTTTTTTTACAGGCTGTAATTAGTATTTGAAATAGATATTTTGCATTGTCTGGTAGGGATTCTGTGTCACCTAGAATAAAGATAGTGAATTTAAAAGGTATTCTTATATTCAAGATATTTTCAAAATTTTTTTGTATTTATAACCAATAATGTCTTATAGCTGTGCAGTCCCAGAATACATGCCAGTGGTTGGGTTCTGTATTTCCACATTGCCTCCAGCACTTAGGCTCTTCCCTGGTATAAGACTTTTTTTGTTTTGGTGTAATAAAAAATATAAGCAAGCATTTCCAGTTAAATTCTCTCCATGAGTACGAATTGGTACATCTCCCAACTGTCTCACAGTAACTATGCCATTGTTCATCCGTGATTTCCATTTTACTTTCCTTTTCCCATTTTGTTTTCACATATAAAGTTGAATCCATTTTTTTACTCATAAGTCCCTTGTATAGTCGCGATATAATACCTTTTTTAGATTTTGCCTGGTATGCCGTTAGTATTTCTTTAAGGATTGGTTCCTGCTCATCTGTATGCTTAATAATTTCCTGATTAAGATAGTGACGTACTTGTAGGTATCTATAAAAAATCCTGTCTTCCCAGGTTATGACTTGTTTTAAGTGTTTGAAAGTCTTTTATTTGTCCTTTATCCATTAATGAGAAGTGTGTTGTTATGCCTTTAGATATCCAGCTGCGGAATCCGGTATCTGTTTGATTTGGTTTAAAATCAGGATCGTAAGCACATCACCTTATAGTTCTTAGCGTGTCATGTAGTTTATTTTCCTGTTTAACATCCGTCCAAATTTTTAATTGGGATCTTATCCAAAAATTTTCAGTTTTGAGTTTAATCTGTTGTAAATTTTTATTCCCCAAGATTGCTTGTAGGGGGGTAGCCTGGTTAAAACCACACCCTGTCCTTCACTTCGCTTCAGACTAGGGTCTGGCATTCCTCCCATTGAAAACGATTTCTCCTGGAGATTTTTGAATGGACCAATCAGAGAACAGAAGGCGGAGTTTTGTTAGTTTAGCCTGGCGAGGTCCAGGCTATCAGATAAATTGCTCAGAAACCACTCGGTGGATATTTTTTCTGCCACCAGTGTGTAATTATATGGCTCTAATTTACTGACTGTTGGCCTAGATAAAACATTTGAGATAAAATTCGATTTTTTATCATTTATTTTCGTAGCGCACCCGAGGCTGTTTGGAAAATGTCAAACCGAAACTATTTAAATCCAGCAGATTTGACCATTTCGTGAATTGATTTAGGAACTGTTAAGCTCAGGAACACTTCTGATATAACGTCAGCTAAGAAATATATTTTTTATCAGCAGAGAAATAATAGTTTTTTACCTTGTTTTGATGAAAATTCCTTCGTGGCGGCAGCCATTTTGAATGACGACGTCAGTCGATAATAATAATAATAATAATGAATTCAATTTATAACGCACTTTTCATTAATGAAAATCTCAAAGTGCTACACGGTGCAACAGAAATTAAATGTCAATAAAACAAGTAATAGAACAAGTAAAATCAATAACAGTATCAACTAAGATCAAAAGTAGAATCATGAGGAGGCAGAGTATGCTCGGTTGAAAAGAAAGGTCTTCAAGCCGCTCTTAAAGTCAACCACAGACTGTGGGACCCTCAGACAGTCAGGAAGAGAGTTCCACAGGCGGGGGGCAGCCACACTGAAAGCCCGGTCTCCCATGGTCCTTAATTTGGTTCTCGGAATGTGAAGGAGATTACTGTTCTGTGACCGCAGCGACCGGGTGGATGAGTGTGGAATAAGAATATCCTTCAGATAATCTGGTGAAGTTCCATGTAAGCATTGATGTGTAATGAGAGCAGTTTTGTACTGAATTCTGTAGGCGACAGGAAGCCAATGAAGGTTATGAAGAATGGGCGTAATATGTTCAAATTTACGAACTCGCAACAAGATCCTTGCAGCACTGTTTTGAATATATTGAAGTTTCTGAAGGTTTTTGCCAGGGATTCCAATAAACAGGGAGTTGCAGTAGTCGAGCCTGGAGGAGACAAAAGCATGGACGAGCTTCTCAGCATCGGAAAAAGTTAGGGATGGGCGAAGTCTAGAGATGTTTCGAAGATGGAAGAAGCAAGTTTTAAACAGAAGCTTAATGTGATTTTCAAATGTAAGATTGGAGTCCATTTTTATTCCAAGATTAGTAACAGAGGTGGAGAGGGGGATGTCTTGTCCAGAAAAGGAAAGTGTTGTTATAGTAGATGTCTGTACCTGGTGAGGGGTGCCAATCAGTATGGCCTCGGTCTTGGAGCAGTTTAATTGAAGAAAGTTCTGATTCATCCATGCCCTAATTGCCTCCAGGCAGGCAGAGAGGGCAGTGAGTGAAGATGGAGATGACAAGGTGGAAGATGAGTCACTCGACATCGTTCAAAACTCCGCCTTCTGCTCTCTGATTGCTCAGGAACACTTCTGATATAACGTCAGCTAAGAAATATATTTTTCTCAGCAGAGAAATAATAGTTTTGTAGTGGACATGACCTTGTCCACTTTTAAGACACCTGTGTACTTTTGAACTGTCCAGTGATGACCTTTACTGACCTCTCAGTGAAGCAAGACATTTACTACAAAATCATTCATTTAGCTATAATCTGATAAATATAGTCACCAAAAGAGACTATTTCTATCTTTGATTTTATTCTAATGTGATCAAAAGAATAACTTTTGTCATTTTCATGATGTGTGCTTTTTAAGCTGTGTTATTCTGTGAGAGTTAAACTGTGTCCACTGCTGTGTTAAAGGGAAATATCGGGTCACAGAGACCCGACTGTTTTGTTTAGAAATAAGAAGACAGTTTAATCATGAACAAGGCTCCAGCTTTCTCTGTCTGTTCCCTAAACAAAGCTCTCTCTGCTCTGGCTGACCTTGGGCCTGATAAGGCAAGTCCACTCCTCTCTTTGTTCCTGCTTTTTAAGTTCTTACTGTGCGAGAACGCTTGGAGAGTTGCTGGGAACTTCAAAGGAGATGTGAACTTTCCCAAGGAGCTGAGTACGTTTTGGTCAAGAGCTAACGACCTGCGTCTTCAGCTAAGGACTGATAACAGGCTGTTATGAGTCCACCTCGAACGAGCGTTTGTTATTCCTTCCTGGAATAAATTATCTTGAGCCAAGAAACCACGACTGCCACGACTTTTGCCGATGAAAGCGAGTATCACCGACACCGACAAGGTAAACACGCGTGGAGTCCAGCTTGGACTTGCGGGACCGACGACTCGTCAGTCTAAAGTTGACCACAGCTCTTTACCAGAACCAAGGCGGACGTCTTAAGGTAAAGGAGCAGCTGTTTGCTTGCTGGAGGTGTGATGATATCTTAGCTGGACGCGTACAGAAGAGTGTCATCTGGTTTCATAAATGCAAGATAAACTTCCTCTCTTAACCTCCCAATTCTTCTTAAATCTTTCCTCCTATTCTTTCCCCTCTCAATCTAAGCTGGAAACTATTTTAAGTTTAAAGAGCCCACAGACTAAATATGTTAACATCCAATATTGAAGTCTGTTGTGTTGAATTTAAGTGTGCTGACGTTTTAATTTGAAAGAAAGTGAAATCATGTCAATCAAGTGTAATGGTGTTAATTTAGTTGATTTATTTTAAATAAATGATAGTGTCTCTTTGACATATCAAACTAAGTTAACGTCTTTGTCACTTAATGGCTCTGTTTATTTATCCATCATAAAGATCACAGAAATATTGGGTAAACTGAAAAAGAACAGAATCCGTGAATTTACTATTCAATCTGAATAAGTAGATTAATTAAGGATAAAGAGGTCAGTATTAATATTGACCTCCTCATTAATTCTTACATCTGGTGGCCCGTACCGGTTCTGAAAGTTTATTGATATCTGTGGTCTCAGTCATGAACTGTAACGTCATGTTTGCATAAGTGGATCCAAGTTTTAAACTCTGAGGATAATGATTTTGGCTGGAAGTGTTCAAAGCAGGCAGATTCTGCATGTTTTTATCATTTGAAGCTGTGAGATTGTTATTGTTTCATCTCTGTTAGACGCTGTTGGAAGCATTCAGGTGAAGTTTTGTCAGCCGTGGTCTGTGGGGGTTCTGGTCCTGTTTCGGTCCAGTTCACGCAGACTCCTGTACAACGCTTTGTTTGACCGCCGAGTCAGAAGCCTGAAAGCTAATTTAACATCTACAAGATTGCTGTTGTGGCATTTTACATGTTAGAGCAGGTCATAGAAGCATATTACTGTAGAACGTAGTCGGATAGTGGTTCTGTTCAGACCCAAGTTTCTGCTCCACGACGAAGTGGACCGGAACCGACCTTTACGCGCTCCGAGTGAGTCCGTGTTTGTTCAACAGCTGCAGTGCTGTGTTACTGAGCGTAACTAAGTTGGCCTGTCTAGGTGTGTTCGCCGCATGTTTCAGAGTTTTGGGGAGTTAAATTGAAGCGTTTGAGTTGTTTTAAGAGTCTATAAAGTTGTGGTCTGTTGTGCGAGCTAACGTTAGAGCTACGTGTCCAAGTACACGTTTGTTTATGAGCTGTGATTGGATGAAACGAGTGTTGTGTGCTGTCAATCACTCTTGTGGCGAACGCTGATTCGCTGTTGTGTGCTGTCAATCACGTCGCACGCCGTTGCGACCAACCCACTTTGTCGTCATTTCCGGTACTTCATTGGTCGAAGTTAAGAAAACTTCATTTACCATGAACGCTTGGGAATGAACTACATGCGCTGTGATTGATTTGTTGACGTCACGTATTTTGTAGCGAGCTCCGCCTCGCTCACGTACGAAGCTGGTGACGCGCTACGCACGCTGCGTTGGCCCGCCCATTCTTGTCGTCATTTCCTGATGCACATTGAGTGACAACAAGCAGTCACATTCACACACACACGGTGAAAAGTGGTTTCACTAAAAGTTTAAACACTCATTTCAAGCCATCTAAACTGTCTAACAACATATATTTGTCTCTGACAAGACCGCAGTTCGAGCGTTTATCACGAACATACTAGAAACTAACTCTGAAAAGGTTGTTTTTAGTTTAAATACTGATTAGAAAAATCAGTTTCCTCGTGATTAAAATTAAGACTCGAAGCTGCCCCCTGTTGGTTAAAAGACGTTGACAGATGAGTTTTCTCAAATACATCATGAGAAGTCAGCATTTTTATGGTGAAATTACCAGCTTTAAAAAAATGTTCTGTACACAAACAAAAAATTCCTGTTTATTTTAAATAAAAATTTTAGAATAACAGAGGTACAGACACACAATTGGTGCTCATTTTAAGTACTGGAGAGATTTAGAATAACACTCAAAAAGCATTTTTTTATTTGATTTTCAAATTAAATAAAAAAAATAAAAAAAATGATGGAGAACCGAGAATTTCCACATTATGCTCTTCACATCTCTGAATTTTAAACAGAATTGTTGTACATCTGTACACTCTTAGTTAAAAATCGAATTTTTAACGTTTTTCTGTGTAAAATTAATGACTCCAGTTTATTTTAAATGAAAAGTTTAAAATAACGAACGTCCTTTTTCACTCCTGATAACTGTCAAATGCAGTACGAAATCAGTTTCACTGAGACTGCAAGACATCTTTTTAAAGGCATGCTCAAGCAGCATCCTGTCACATTTTAGTGAAGTCATTGCATTTAAGTCAGCCCTCTTTTATAAGCGTTTGAGTAAGAAAAACGGAAATCAGGCTGCTTGGGTTAGTTAGTAACTGTTGTTTGAACGTAAGTTCTATTTTAAAGTTAACACTGCAAGAGTGCATTTAACTTTTACAAAGTTCATTGAGGGTAAAAACCTGAAATAAGGTACCTATGAATACTTATTACACAGTGAAACGCGTAAACCTCAGCTGATTAGTTTATTTGACTCAGTGCTACATTAAAAGTGAATATTTATTTGCAAACACTAACATGAGAACAATCTTTTGATTTTTTTCACACAAAATCAAAACTAAAAGATGGGAGATAACAATTATGATCAAGCTTTACAGCTGCTCACAGCAAAGCTTGAATCGTTAAGGCTTAGTAACATTCGCAGAAGAGAAACTTTTCAACAAGAAAAACTTAAGTTAAAACGTGAGATCAAACGAATTCAAAACAAAAAGATGGGAGATAACGACTGTGATGAAGCTTTACAGCTGCACACAGAAATACTTGAATTGTTCAGGCAAGATAACATTCGCAGAAAAGAAAGTTTTCAACAAGAACAACTTGAGTTAAAAAGTGAGATTGAGCAATTAAAAATAAAACGGCGTGCTATAAATGGTTTTGATGTTCGTCAACTCCCTGACCCGATCTGGTTAAAAACAAAACCAGAACGTGAACTACATTACCAAGAAAAGGTCAAATCCCACTCGCTGGAGCTGGAAGGGACAAGTTCATCAACTCCCTCTCCTAAAAAAGGCGAGAAAAAACATGTTTTTCAAACTAACAAACCACAACAGGAACCTGCCCGCTGGAACAATGAGCCAGAGTGGCTCAGACAAGACCCAGAGTACATAAAACGATTTCAAAGGACGAGCACACGTCCTGTCCCTGCACCTCGGACGAAGCTGCCCGAGATAAGCAAAAAACCACAAACGGTGGACGCCCGCTCTTTAAGTGACCCTCCGCGGTCTACACCGAGCAAAGCTCCTGCCCCTGCACTGCGGACTGGACAGTCCGGGAGTAGCAGAAAATCACAGGAGTTCCAGAAAAAAGGCAACATACCTCTATGCTCTGAGGAGATAGTGGACATAAGTTGGTTGTTTGAAAACTTGAATGATACAGAGGATGACCGAACTGGTACATTGAGTGACCTTGTCTTTGATAACTCAGAGCACATGGTTAACTCAGCGCACACTACTACCTACATTGCCATGGATGTTGACAGCAAACCAATTGCTGACACACAACAACATCCTGAAGGTCATGATGCTGACAGCCAACAAGATGCTGACAGTAAACAAGATTACACAGCCAGAGTCACACGTGAACAGAAACGTGGACAAAGACCTGTGAGGTTTCTGTGTAACTTTATGCAAAGGGGGGTGGCTAAGAAAGCCTACCTGCCCATCACACTGGAAGGTGTCCTTGAGCGTGAAGCCCTCCTGGATGGCAGTTCTGATATAACTATTATGTCGGCCAAGCTGTTCGAGGAGCTGAGGACCGCCGCTAACGGTGTTGACAGGCAAATACCCTTTGAGAAATGTGCTATTGAGCTACAGGGTCTCGCAGAGACGAGAACAACCCTAACAGCTATGGCTATGGTTCACATGCAGATTGGCGAAATGACACTACGCCACCCGGTGTACGTGTCTAAACTTGACTCATTCCCATTTTTGGTTGGCCAAGATTTTATAAACCGCTTCAACGCGATTATAGATTATGGTCGACGGAAAATGTGGAGCACAGTGAGAAAACCCCTGCCAATACAGGTGCTTCCTAGTTGCGATACAGACTGCCTAACCGCAGGTACCGCAAAGGACACAAGGGACTGCTCATCCGAGGACGAGAGCCCGGTAAGTGAACCTTCAACTACAGGTGAGACAGAAGAGACCCAAAAGTTGGACCAAACTCTGGCCCAACAAGAGAACCTCCTCTGTGAGCTGACACATTCAGCACTCCCTGACCACTGCCTACCACAGGTAGTGAAAGGTGTTGAGATCCAAGGATCCCACACCGAAGACGCTGTACTGTCCTCTGAGACAGGTAATTCGGCAATCAACCAAGCTTTCAATGAAACCTTGGTTCAAGGGCATCTGAGTCCAGAAAATGACAGTCAACCAAACGCTGACAGTCACTTGGACATCATTGTTGCAGACTACGAGGACCCCTCTTCAGACAAGAAGGGGGCAAACTCACATTACCTACCACAGGTAGAGAAGGGTGTGGAGATCCAAGGACCCCACACCGAGGTTGCTGTACTGTCCCCTGGGACAGGTAAATCGGCTATCAGCCAAGCTTTCGATGAAACCTTGGTTCAGGGACATTTGTGTCTAGAACTAGTCAGAAATGACATAGTTTTTACAGACTCAAAGAGCCCCTCTTCAGTCAAGACGTGGGAAGACACACACAACGACAGTGACCCGTCGCAGTCTGTACAATCAGACACACCTGCGACTGCGCCGACGGTTGTGACACACCTGAATTACACGGAAAGAGGTAAACGTAAGAAGATACGTTGGCCAAAACCTAAACGATTCCTGTGTACCGTCTTCTCTCAGCTGCGCGAACAGCTTAAACTAAACGGTGGCATCCTAACTTGTGCCCATGGACGGACGTCCTCACCTGTGATCGTGGTCCCCCATGACCAAAGGGGGGTGATGTTAGGCCATGCCAAAGACAAAGATTTGAATGTACACCTCAGAAACACTTTTGCTTTCGCCCAGAAAAACCTGGAAAGATCCGCTGAAGGACGTAAGGCGTACTACGACCAGAAGGCCTCTCACAATGAACTCCAAGTGGGAGACAGAGTCTGGTACTATACGTTCGCTCCAGCAACCGGGAAAGGAGGGTCCGAGACCGGAACTCTCGCCCGCAAACTAATGCCCAGGTGGACTGGACCTCATCTGATAACAGACAAAGTGTCCTCAGTCGTCTACGAAATCAAAATCAGCAAAGGCCGCAAAGAGCCAATTGCTAAATGGGTACATCGAAATCAGATCAAACCTTACAAGGCGTTCAATGACTCCACAAAAGACAAAGATCTCACAAACACACCGACTTCATGGGATAATAAGGTCGTCCAAACACAAGTTAGTAAATAAACTAATCAGGTTTAAACTACCATATTTTCCACCCTATAAGTCGCATTGTCCAATTTGAACTTAGAAACGCTAAGCCTAAAACCCACAACAAAAACTAACCTTAACAACCGTTTAAATCCACGAGATTTAATTTGACCTCGGTCATAAAGTTGAGACCTGTTTTTCTTGTGTGTTGCACTTTGGAATCTGACGACAAGAGTGTGTCGAAGCAGTGAAACGTTGTTTCCTTGTTGTTTAGTCATTACTGTTGTCATTAGTTGAGATACTGTTTGGTTCTGAACACTCCCAGCCAAAAAGGTTTTGTATTAACATTGGTTAATGAATGATATGGATTTAACTATGCCAACATGCAGTTCGTTTTGTTAAATCTCAATCGTCGAAGAGTCAATGTAGTTTAAAGCTACTTAAGGTACAATAAACTACACTGGTCTCATAATTTCTAAATTGAACCGATTCGATCGTTTCTATTCTAGATTGTCTATTTATTTTGATGAGTCTCGCCATAGACTTCAAAATTTATTAGGAATACCAAATCCTACGTCGTTCGTCTAAAAGACAACAGACATTTAGATCAAACTATATTTCATTTTTATTTTAGTTTAACCTAAACTAAGTAATGAATGGAGGAATAGTTTGGAATTAGAGGCCTTCGTTACAGAAGCCCTCCAAAATTTTATAGGTACAAATCCCTATATCTAATTTTACAGAATTGATCCACCCCTTAATTGGTAATTGTAGCTGATCTAAACCATGATAGCTTACATACCAGGTGCATATAGGTAAGGCTTAATGTAAAATCCCAATCATAAGCCCACCTTAAAAAACCACATAATTGCATGACACATAGAACCAGAGTGGCACTGACTGGAAACCAACCAGCCAACAACCTTCGATGTGGGACCTGCAGCTCCAACGCTTGGTCTTCAACCTCCATCCAAGGGTCGCCTCCTCTGCGTCAATCGAGGGATCCCCTCTACATGCTGATTATGAAAACAATTGTTGCTGATCAATCAACAAAACTAATCGTTGTGGAATTACTGCTGTGGAATTACCGCTGTGGATTATAAGACTTTGCTTTCCAAGGGATCACAGACTTTGTTTTCCAAGAGTTAACAGACTTTGTTTTCCAAAGGATTAAAAGCTTTTCGCAATGGGATTACCTCCGAACAGTATGGAATTTCCAAAAACTTTATGGGATTATAATTTTTGATTTTTCTTTTCCACTTGCTGGATTACTTCAAGATCAAAGACAGTTCAAGGTTTCCTTTCGTGTTGGACCCCATCCCCAAGGACTGGCGATGGCTTCCAAAAGGGGGGAGATGTAGTGGACATGACCTTGTCCACTTTTAAGACACCTGTGTACTTTTGAACTGTCCAGTGATGACCTTTACTGACCTCTCAGTAAAGCAAGACATTTACTACAAAATCATTCATTTAGCTATAATCTGATAAATATAGTCACCAAAAGAGACTATTTCTATCTTTGATTTTATTCTAATGTGATCAAAAGAATAACTTTTGTCATTTTCATGATGTGTGCTTTTTAAGCTGTGTTATTCTGTGAGAGTTAAACTGTGTCCACTGCTGTGTTAAAGGGAAATATCGGGTCACAGAGACCCGACTGTTTTGTTTAGAAATAAGAAGACAGTTTAATCATGAACAAGGCTCCAGCTTTCTCTGTCTGTTCCCTAAACAAAGCTCTCTCTGCTCTGGCTGACCTTGGGCCTGATAAGGCAAGTCCACTCCTCTCTTTGTTCCTGCTTTTTAAGTTCTTACTGTGCGAGAACGCTTCGAGAGTTGCTGGGAACTTCAAAGGAGATGTGAACTTTCCCAAGGAGCTGAGTACGTTTTGGTCAAGAGCTAACGACCTGCGTCTTCAGCTAAGGACTGATAACAGGCTGTTATGAGTCCACCTCGAACGAGCGTTTGTTATTCCTTCCTGGAATAAATTATCTTGAGCCAAGAAACCACGACTGCCACGACTTTTGCCGATGAAAGCGAGTATCACCGACACCGACAAGGTAAACACGCGTGGAGTCCAGCTTGGACTTGCGGGACCGACGACTCGTCAGTCTAAAGTTGACCACAGCTCTTTACCAGAACCAAGGCGGACGTCTTAAGGTAAAGGAGCAGCTGTTTGCTTGCTGGAGGTGTGATGATATCTTAGCTGGACGCGTACAGAAGAGTGTCATCTGGTTTCATAAATGCAAGATAAACTTCCTCTCTTAACCTCCCAATTCTTCTTAAATCTTTCCTCCTATTTCTTTCCCCTCTCAAACTAAGCTGGAAACTATATTTTTAAGTTTAAAGAGCCCACAGACTAAATATGTTAACATCCAATATTGAAGTCTGTTGTGTTAAATTTAAGTGTGCTGACGTTTTAATTTGAAAGAAAGTGAAATCATGTCAATCAAGTGTAATGGTGTTAATTTAGTTGATTTATTTTAAATAAATGATAGTGTCTCTTTGACATATCAAACTAAGTTAACGTCTTTGTCACTTAATGGCTCTGTTTATTTATCCATCATAAAGATCACAGAAATATTGGGTAAACTGAAAAAGAACAGAATCCGTGAATTTACTATTCAATCTGAATAAGTAGATTAATTAAGGATAAAGAGGTCAGTATTAATATTGACCTCCTCATTAATTCTTACATCTGGTGGCCCGTACCGGTTCTGAAAGTTTATTGATATCTGTGGTCTCAGTCATGAACTGTAACGTCATGTTTGCATAAGTGGATCCAAGTTTTAAACTCTGAGGATAATGATTTTGGCTGGAAGTGTTCAAAGCAGGCAGATTCTGCATGTTTTTATCATTTGAAGCTGTGAGATTGTTATTGTTTCATCTCTGTTAGACGCTGTTGGAAGCATTCAGGTGAAGTTTTGTCAGCCGTGGTCTGTGGTGGTTCTGGTCCTGTTTCGGTCCAGTTCACGCAGACTCCTGTACAACGCTTTGTTTGACCGCCGAGTCAGAAGCCTGAAAGCTAATTTAACATCTACAAGATTGCTGTTGTGGCATTTTACATGTTAGAGCAGGTCATAGAAGCATATTACTGTAGAACGTAGTCGGATAGTGGTTCTGTTCAGACCCAAGTTTCTGCTCCACGACGAAGTGGACCGGAACCGACCTTTACGCGCTCCGAGTGAGTCCGTGTTTGTTCAACAGCTGCAGTGCTGTGTTACTGAGCGTAACTAAGTTGGCCTGTCTAGGTGTGTTCGCCGCATGTTTCAGAGTTTTGGGGAGTTAAATTGAAGCGTTTGAGTTGTTTTAAGAGTCTATAAAGTTGTGGTCTGTTGTGCGAGCTAACGTTAGAGCTACGTGTCCAAGTACACGTTTGTTTATGAGCTGTGATTGGATGAAACGAGTGTTGTGTGCTGTCAATCACTCTTGTGGCGAACGCTGATTCGCTGTTGTGTGCTGTCAATCACGTCGCACGCCGTTGCGACCAACCCACTTTGTCGTCATTTCCGGTACTTCATTGGTCGAAGTTAAGAAAACTTCATTTACCATGAACGCTTGGGAATGAACTACATGCGCTGTGATTGATTTGTTGACGTCACGTATTTTGTAGCGAGCTCCGCCTCGCTCACGTACGAAGCTGGTGACGCGCTACGCACGCTGCGTTGGCCCGCCCATTCTTGTCGTCATTTCCTGATGCACATTGAGTGACAACAAGCAGTCACATTCACACACACACGGTGAAAAGTGGTTTCACTAAAAGTTTAAACACTCATTTCAAGCCATCTAAACTGTCTAACAACATATATTTGTCTCTGACAAGACCGCAGTTCGAGCGTTTATCACGAACATACTAGAAACTAACTCTGAAAAGGTTGTTTTTAGTTTAAATACTGATTAGAAAAATCAGTTTCCTCGTGATTAAAATTAAGACTCGAAGCTGCCCCCTGTTGGTTAAAAGACGTTGACAGATGAGTTTTCTCAAATACATCATGAGAAGTCAGCATTTTTATGGTGAAATTACCAGCTTTAAAAAAATGTTCTGTACACAAACAAAAAATTCCTGTTTATTTTAAATAAAAATTTTAGAATAACAGAGGTACAGACACACAATTGGTGCTCATTTTAAGTACTGGAGAGATTTAGAATAACACTCAAAAAGCATTTTTTTATTTGATTTTCAAATTAAATAAAAAAAATAAAAAAAATGATGGAGAACCGAGAATTTCCACATTATGCTCTTCACATCTCTGAATTTTAAACAGAATTGTTGTACATCTGTACACTCTTAGTTAAAAATCGAATTTTTAACGTTTTTCTGTGTAAAATTAATGACTCCAGTTTATTTTAAATGAAAAGTTTAAAATAACGAACGTCCTTTTTCACTCCTGATAACTGTCAAATTTACCTTGTTTTATTGAAAATTCCTTCGTGGCGGCAGCCATTTTGAATGACGACGTCAGTCGACGTCGTTCAAAACTCCGCCTTCTGTTCTCTGATTGGTCCGAACAAAAATCTACCGGAGAAATCCTTGTGGATGGGGGAAGTCCCAGACTGTGAAGTGAAGGGAAATGAGAATTGAGCGGAGCTGTGCAGGAAGGCGAGGGCCAGGCTAGTAGGGGGGGGGATCTGGGATAAGGGCCAATTCGATGTCCTTCCATCGGGCGTTATAATTGTTATTACAAAAGTTTATCAAGGGTTAATTTGAGCAGAATAGAAGTAGTTTTTTTAATGTGGTACGTTCATGCCTCCTTTTCCTTTTGGGAGCTGTAGTGTTTTAAATCTAATTCTCTGCTTTTTTCCGGACCATATAAATCTGGAAAGCATTGTGTCCCACTCTTTAAATTGCTTTTTAGTAATTTCTACTGGTAGGGCTTAAAACAAGAAAAGAAATCTTGGTAGTAAGTTAATTTTGACAGATTCAATTCTTTGGGTTAAACTCATGAAGGGAGTGACAGTCCATCGTTGTATATCCAGTCTGATTTTGGTCAGAAGATCCTCATAATTACACTTAGCTATAGTGGTTGTATCTTTGGGGATCAAGACCCCAAGGTATTTCAGTACAGTTTGGTCCCATTTAAGTTTTAATTCATCACCCAGAGATTTTGGTGGATTATAAGAAAAAGTCAATATCTGTGTTTTTTTTACATTCAATTTATATCCTGCAAATTCACCAAAGCTGCTCAAGCTCTGAAATAATGCAGGCAGTGATGTGTTTGGTTCGCTAATGTATACCAACACATCATCTGCATATAGCGCCACCTTATGTACATCACCAAAAATGTTTATACCTTTGATATTGTCAGTTTGCCTTATTAGTTGGGCTAACGGTTCTATATAAAGGGCAAACGGTAAGGGGGAGAGTCCACATCCTTGTCGCGTTCCTCGCTCTAATTCGAAGGTATTTGACAGATGTCCATTGATTTTTATCCGTGCATTTGGTTTTGTGTATAGTGACCTGATTATATCAATAAAATTGGAGTGGAAACCAAACTTCTCCAGTACTTTAAATAGAAAGTCCCAACTTACTGTATCAAAAGCTTTTTCAGCGTCAAGGCTGATCACTGCTGCTGGTATTTGGTATTTTTTAATGTGGTTCAGGATGTGTAATGCACGACATATATTATCATGGGTTTGTCTCTGTGGGATAAAACCGGTCTGATCGGTATGAATAAGTTCTGGGAGTATCTCCTGTATTCTCCTTGAGAGAATTGAAGTGAATAGCTTATGATCAATATTAAGAACAGAGATAGGTCTGTAGGAACTGCAGCTCAGATGGTCCTTTTCTTCTTTTGGAATAACAGATATTGCAGCCTGTTTCCATGTTGTTGGCATTTTACCCTCTTTCAGAGCCATGTGAAGAATTTGAAGGAGGAATGGTGATAACTCTGGCTTTACGGTAATTGCTTGTACCATTCGGATGGAAATCCGTCCGGACCAGGAGATTTGTTTGTCTTAAATTGTCACTGAACGGCCTCTGGATCTTTAACTCCTCCCCAAGTCCAGATTCAAAATCTTCAACAAAATGGGTGTTCCGATAGACTGTAGAGGCACCGCCTAAAGGAGGGGAGGAGGTGGGGGGTTTCCTGTGTCCACGCCTCCTCCAGCAACAACCTACAACAAACTAGAACTGTAGCCAACAACATAAACCAAGCAACAACAAAGAATAAACATGTACTGTAGATGTATTTATTCCACCCGACCTATCCAAAACAAAAGGCTTAAAAAAATATAATAAAGAGTACGGTACTCCGTGACCGGGGATCGAACTTGGGTCTCCCGTATTCAAACCCAGTGTATACACCACTGAGCCAACTCGGCATTCATGCACTGCTCCTCTAACGCACTGTATTAAAACATATACAACCAGACAGTTTCGATGAAGTGAAAAACATTCCTAAAATAAATAAGTTACAATACACAAATAACTAGCCTGGTTAAAACCAGACCCTTGTCCTTCACTTCGCTTTGTACTAGGGTCTGGGACTTCTCTCATAGACAACGATTTCTCCGGTAGATTTTTGACCGGACCAATCAGAGAACAGAAGGCGGAGTTTTGTTAGTTTAGCCTGGCGAGGTCCAGGCTATTCAGATAAATAGCTCAGAAACCACTCGGTGGATATTTTTTCTGCTACCAGTGTGTAATTATATGGCTCTAATTTACTGACTGTTGGCCTAGATTAAACATTTGAGATAAAATTCGATTTTTTATCATTTATTTTCGTAGCGCACCCGAGGCTGTTTGGAAAATGTCAAACCGAAACTATTTAAATCCAGCAGATTTGACCATTTCGTGAATTGATTTAGGAACTGTTAAGCTCAGGAACACTTCTGATATAACGTCAGCTAAGAAATATATTTTTCTCAGCAAAGAAATAATAGTTTTTTACCTTGTTTTCATGAAAAATCCTTCGCGGCAGCCATTTTAACTGACGTCAGTCGACGTCGTTCAAAACTCCGCCTTCTGCTCTCTGATTGGTCCGGTCAAAAATCTACCGGAGAAATCCTTGTCTATGAGAGAAGTCCCAGTACAAAGCGAAGTGAAGGACAAGGGTCTGGTTTTAACCAGGCTAACAAATAACTAGTGCCATTCCGAAAACTATAATATGCTTTGTTGCTGAGCTTTTCAGTAGTGAAATGTAGCACTCCATATAAGGTATGCACTGGAGGGAGGACCGTGCCATCTCGGCAGGGGATTGGCTCTGCTTTTTTTCATTCAACCATTATTTATACAGGCTAGCCTCATTGAGCCACGGGGACTCATTTACAAGAGGGACCCGTCTCACTCACACTTAGGGTCAATTTAGAGTTACCAATCAGCCTAACATGCATGTTTTTGGACTGTGGGAGGAAACCGGAGCACCCGGAGAAAACCCACGCATGAACGGAGAGAACATGCAAACTCTACCCAGCTTGAACCACGTCCGTGACGAAAGCTTGCGAAAATACGTCACTTTGCAAATCGTAGACAAATAAGGAAATTAGGGTGCAATAACCTCTGTTCAACCCATAGGACTACCTAAACACGTTTTTAGACCAAATATTGCCGATTTCAACTAATACGAACAATTTCATGAAAATTAACACAGATATAGTGCTATGAAACCTTTTAAACACATTCTAGGGAGTTTCTCAGCTAAAAAAAGTTAAATTAGGGTTTAGTTTCACTTTAAGCTTTGTGATGGCGTAAGAGAGCTCCTGCTCTGTGATATTAGCCGTTAACCTTTGGTTTTGATCATGTGACAGTACAGGTAGGTTAAGTTGTTCCAGAAATTGTTTAATTTGTTGCTCATTTTTTAAGCTTGGTTGTGTATATACCGTAATTGTTTATAGTAAGTTTGGAAAGCTTGTTGGATTTCATTTTGTTTATATACACACCTCTTAGAATTTGGGTCCCTTATTTTGTATATTGTGTTGTCTACTTGTTGTTTTTGTAATTTTCTCCCTAAGAGTTTAGCAAATTTGGCCCCCGATTCATAATATTTTTGTTTGGTATAAATCCTCTTTTTTCGTATTTCTTGTAAATACATAGCATTAAGTTTATTTCTTAATATTTTAAGCTTTATACTGTGTTCTGGTTTTAAATCTTTCTTATGTTTTGTCTCAAGCTCTTTTATTTCCTTGTTCAATTCTGATAGTTTTAATTGGTTTGCTCTCTTTTTTTGGGCACAAAAAGATATAATTTTACCCCTCATAACTGCTTTACGTGTATCCCAAACTATTTCTGGACTAACCTCTCCATTATTGTTTTCTTTTAGAAATATATTTATGTCAGATTTGATTAGTTTTATAAATTGGAAGTCATTCAGTACACTCTTATTTAATCTCCATTGTGTACTTTTAGGGTCTGCATCTAATTTTAAAATTAATATTTAGGGGGGCATGGTCAGAGAGGTCAATGTTGCCAATTTCACAGTTACTAACCTTATGATAATCTCTTTTAAAAGTGAAGAAATAATCTATTCTAGAATATACCGTATGTGCATGGGAGAAATGCGTGTAATCACGGCTTGTTGGATATAAACTCCTCCAGATATCTATAACACCATATTCGGACATGAGAATTTTAATTTTCTTTTGTAAAGATGTTTGGGGAATTTGTTTTGAAGCGTCCAGCCGTGGATTGAGTCTTAAATTCCAGTCCCCTCCACAAATGAGTATGCCCATTGATTGTCCCATTAAATCAAATAGTTTTTTATAAAATGAAAAGTCACTGCCAGGTGGCGCATATACATTACATAGCGTTACATTGACTCCATCTATTCTACCTGTTATCAATGAATATCTCCCTTCTTTGTCATTGGTTTCAGAAGTTAGTTCAAATGGAATGTTCTGCGAAATTAATGTGGCCACGCCCCGTCTATGACCGGACTTATATGATGAGTAATATATTTTAGAGAAGCCCAACCTTTTTAATTTTTCATGTTCCTCAGATGTAAGATGTGTCTCTTGCAGCATAGCTATCTGCACCTTTTCTTTCTTAATTTTAGATAGTATTTTTTTTCTCTTCATGGGGTTAAGAACCCCATTTACATTAAATGATGCTAATTTTATGGTTTGTTTATTAGCCATGTTTACTTGTATATATATTTTTAGAAAGTGTCTCATTGCTGAATAAAACCATATCTTTTTTTAAATACTAAAAATAGAATGCACCCCCACAACAATAACAGTAAAACATGAACATAACAAAAATATAACAAAGTCCTTAACAGAAGATTTTCTTCTAGAACAGAGGTTCCTAAGGACTGAACCTTAAAGGAGCTGAAGATGTTAGAGCTCCAGTCAGGGGAAAGCCCACTCATCGTGTATGGTGGGGCCCACTGAGTTGGCTGTGTTGTAGTTTTAGCCATTATGTGCTTCAACCATTAAATCTAATATTAGTCCGGAGTAAACGAGGGCATAGTTAAACACTTGAAGGGACAGATTTCTGTTATTTTATGCAGATCCCATCGCAGTTTCTTCAAATAGTCACTTACAGGTGGGAGGTTGATGCCTGTATTCCT
>JBBPBX010042797.1:7960-28229 GCA_038048925.1 Garcialebias charrua | reverse complement strand
ACAGCAGCACGAACATGAGTTTGTATGAGCAGATGGTCACAGATGAACACAGATAAACACAGCAACAAGAAAACAGATCAGCATCAGCATGATGTGATATTTTGCAGTGTTTATTTTTTATTTTATTTTAATTTATTCATGAGTCTAACAGCCTCAGGGTAGAAGCTGTTCCTCAGTCTAGTGGTTCTACACTTGATGCTCCTCAACCTCCGTCCTGAGGGGAGTGGGGCAAAGAGTAAGTGTGCTGGATGAGTGAGGTCTTTCATGATGCAGGTGGCTCTTTTCGTGCTATATAGTATGACTTTAAAACAGGTGCAAAACGACACATGCTATAGTATGACTTCAAAACAGGTGCAAAACAACACATGCTATAGTATGACTTCAAAACAGGTGCAAAACGACACATGCTATAGTATGACTTCAAAACAGGTGCAAAACAACACATGCTATAGTATGACTTTAAAACAGGTGCAAAACGACACATGCTATAGTATGACTTCAAAACAGGTGCAAAACGACACATGCTATAGTATGACTTCAAAACAGGTGCAAAACGACACATGCTATAGTATGACTTTAAAACAGGTGCAAAACGACACATGCTATAGTATGACTTCAAAACAGGTGCAAAACAACACATGCTATAGTATGACTTTAAAACAGGTGCAAAACGACACATGCTATAGTATGACTTCAAAACAGGTGCAAAACAACACATGCTATAGTATGACTTTAAAACAGGTGCAAAACGACACATGCTATAGTATGACTTCAAAACAGGTGCAAAACGACACATGCTATAGTATGACTTTAAAACAGGTGCAAAACGACACATGCTATAGTATGACTTCAAAACAGGTGCAAAACGACACATGCTATAGTATGACTTTAAAACAGGTGCAAAACGACACATGCTATAGTATGACTTCAAAACAGGTGCAAAACAACACATGCTATAGTATGACTTCAAAACAGGTGCAAAATGACACATGCTATAGTATGACTTCAAAACAGGTGCAAAACGACACATGCTATCATGACTATCACTTCTTGGTCTGCTTCCTTCATACATCTCCTCCTACATGTCTTTGCGTGAGTGCAGCTACAGCGTGCGCTCTCAGGACATGATCACCTGCAGTGTTCCGTCAGTGAGGACTGGACTTGGAAAAATGGCCTTCTCCTACTCTGCTCCTGCTTCATGGAATATCTTACAAAAAGATCTGAAGCTCTCGGCCATGCCCTCTCTAAATGGTTTTAAGAATCTGTTGGAATCCTGGCAAAAACCAATGCAGATATGTTCTTGTTTTTGATTTTATACATCTGCCTTATAATGATTTGCTAGTTTTTTGATACTTTGTTAAAAAAAATCTATATTTCTCTTATATTTTTCTATTGTTTATTGTTTAAGGAAATTCTACCATTGCTGTTCATCGTTCTTTAGTTTGTAACAGGTCTCTCTTCTAAATGAGTCCACGAGGCTCAATGAGATTTACCTGACTAAATAAAGGTTGAGTGAATAATATATTTTCATTCAACCTTTATTTATACAGATTAGGCTCATCGAGCCACGAGGACTCATTTACAAGAGAGACCTGTTCCAGACAGATGAAAATGTACCAGTGGAAAAGTCTGCATGAGGTTAATGATGTCCAGTTAACCAGTGAATATGCTTATGGAATATGGAAGCATCATGCTGCTGATTGTCTCATACCTATCTTGCTCATCACAGACTCATGTTCGGGCCGCTGTTGTTACACCATATTGTTTTACATTATTAGTGTTTAACATATTTCTTACATCTTTTAGAGTACAGTTTTTGATTAGCATTAGATCCTTGTATACAGTTTATTTTTAAACTTTATGTTTTGCTATTTTTGGGTGTACCTGGGAGCCTGAGCACACATGTTCGTTCCACCTCATGTACCATAATGGAAACAACAATAAATTTGTCTTGAACTTGAATATTCCAAGGAGAAAAATCTAATAAGGTGCATTCAGGTCCTCTGGACCTTGAACCTGTGCCTGCAGTCAACCCACTCCACACGTGGGGGGCAACTGTGGGGTGTCCAGTTTCTCCTTCTGTTGCCAACCTGGCGTACTTTTCAGGGAAACCAAGTCATTAATTCAGATATGTTGTCCTGGGTTAAAATTAATTCTCAGGAAGTCCAACATTTCACTGATCACACCAACTCATCAAGTTCACACGAGAAGATGTAAAAAATGGCAGGTTGGCTTTCTTGGACTGTGAGGTCTCAGTTTCTGATGGAGGAAATTTGCAAACTGAGGTGTACCACAAACCCACCCACACAGACCAGTATTTACAGTTTGACTCCCATCACCCTCTGGAGCACAAGTTAGGAGTCATCAGGACTCTGTATCACAGAGCAGACAGCGTCCCCACTAACTCAGGAGCCAGACAGAAGGAGAAATCACACACAAAACAAGAGAAATGTGGATATAACTGGGCCTTCATGAAAGCAGAGAAGAAACCCAAACAGGACTCCAGCCAACCATCAGTTGAAAAGAGGGAACCCAGACCAGTGGTCATTCCATGTGTTGCGGGAGTTTCAGAGACATTGAGACGTTAATTTTCTAAAATATTGTGTATGTTGTTCAGTGTCAGGAGGGCTGTGATCAGTCTTATATCAGGGAAACTAAACAGCACTGGCCAAAAGGATGGCCCAGCACAGAAGATGCTGGTGAAGATTCTCAGTCGTCCAGGACATGATAAAATCAAAAAAGGCGTTCAATACAGAACTAACTACTTTATTTGTAACAAACAAGACGTTTCGCTTCTCATCCGAAAAGCTTTATCAATTGAGTTAGGAGACAGGGGGAGCAGTTATAACAGGACAAGCCATTGACACGCACCAACATATGTAAATTGGAAACTAACACCCCCACATACTTGGGATAACACGTACCTGTGACCCATTCAAAGTTCAGTGTGTGAAAACAGAGCTTACAGAACACACACACACATCCTACTGTATGTAAATTGACAAGTCACACTTCACCTGTCAAAGTCTTTGTTGGTCTAATTCACAAACGAGGCTCCTCTGTTCTCATCAGGTGTGAGACGCCTGGGAACCAAACCCAGGGCCGCGCCATAAGTTTTAGAAAGTTGAAATCTTAGACCTCCTCCTCTGTTTAACGATGGTTTCTCTCTTTTTACATAAATCGCTTCCTTCACACCCCTCTCAAACCACCTGTGCTCTCGGTCCAAAATATGTACATTTTGGTCCTCAAAAGAGTGTCCCTTGTCCGTGAGGTGGAGGTGAACAGCTGAGTTTTGTCCAGAGGAGGAGGCTCTCCTGTGTTGGGACATTCTTCTGTGGATGGGCTGTTTAGTTTCTCCAATGTAACGGTCTGGACAGTCCTCGCTGCACTGGACTGCATAAACTACACCACTCTGATTGTGTGTACCGTCATCTTTACCCACTTCTTTGTTTTCATGTCACTGGAGTCTCTGTGGTGGGGGACGAAACGCTTCAATTATGAAACATCAGCTGTGAGTTTGTCAGAACTCAAACGAGTGAATAAGAACGGGACTGAAACACATTTATTAAAACTTTATTAAGACATTTCCCTTCAGATTCGGCCTCAGTTTAGTTCAAACCAACAAAAACAAACAGTGACGTCGTTTCACAGCGGAACACGAGTCCGATGTTCGAGTGACTGAAGCCTGCAGTCACCGCTGATCCACCGTGCCACCAAGTTTAGATATATATATAATAAAACAGTCAAAACGTGAGATTTGGCAGTAAAAACATTTCATGTGTCATGTTGGGAACAGCTGTGGGGCGTCTGAATGTTGGCCGAGCCCGAGAGCAGAAGAGAGGTCACTGCTGATGTCTTCCCACCTTGGCATTGTGTTAACACACCTGCACCGTAAAGAACAACAAAAAGTGCTGATAAAGATCTGCTGATCATCCTGAACGTCGGTATCCTGTGGAACAAACCGGTTTTTAACTCCAGCTTCAACATTTTGTTTCAGTTTGATAAAAAAAACACTTGAAGTCAGATTTGAATCATTTCACAACATTTTTCATGACATAAAACACAAAACTAAAGGGATGGACTCCTCCTTCACTGTGCAGTTTGTTTAGGACTACTGTACATTGAATTTATTAAACGAGTGGTATGATCAACCTCTGCCACCAGGTGGCGCTTTAGTATAACCTACATTTTTAGCTTTAATTTACTTCATTTATATTGTGTTCTTTCAGACTTTGCTCTTAAAGTTGAGACTTGGTGATACAATCACTGTAGGTTTTATCATTGTTAGTTTAGAATCATATGTAAATATGATATTATTTCAAAACCTCTGGTTTAACTGGCCACACTCAGCACTCCTCTGCTGATCAGTGCAGCACATTTTGAAACTGTTGCACCAAAACGAGCTCCACACGCTCAAGATCTCTCTGCTGCTCTCTCCTGACACTTCGTCAGGACGATGTAGACATGTTCCCATGACCCTCTGGTGAAGACGATTTCAACCACTGGTCCAACAGTCACCTCTATCTCGAGTCTGGTTCTGTTCCAGCACCAATCAAACCTCTCAAAGACCCTGGACCTGGAAATCCCATCAGACAGAACCACTGCCGGTCTCCCGATCCTCTCAAAGGTTCTGGAGAAGGTTGTTGCTGTGAAGATAAACGACCACCTCCGATCAGATTGGGTCACCAACGATTGTGGACGGCAGCAGATGCAGGCTCTTCTTATCTTCAGCATTTGACACAGATGATCACAAAATTCTCCACCTCTTTCACTCTACTGGGCTTCATGACACTGTTATTGACTGGTTCCAGTTTTACCTTTCAGACAGGACTGTTGCCAACTGTGGAGCCAAGTCAAAGAATCATACCGTCACTTGTGGGGTTCCTCAAGGATCAGTCCTTGGCCCCACTCTCTTCACATCATTCATGCTTCTTCTTGCTCAAGTCATCAGTCCCCATGGAATATTCTTCCACTGCTATGACAATGACACTCAACTTTACATAAAACTGGACCGTCACCCACCTGCTTCATCCTCCACATCACCACTCTCTACACTCACCTCCATCTGGAGGAGCTACGGTCATGGATGAACAAAACTTTCTCCAACTGAACAGCTCAGTTCCAGTCATCCCCCACAACAACCAGAACATGTCCTGGTCAGGACCAACCCTAGTGTCTGGTTTGATCCTCTCTGTTCCTTTGACTGACACGTTAAACACCTGCGTAAAACGTTTTTCATCAAATCTCAGCTCCTCGCTATCTCAGTATGGTGCTTCAAAACATCTCCCTGCCTTTGTGTCTTCAAGACAAACTCCATTCTGTTTGGCATCTTCAAAAGCTCCAGCTCCTCCAGAACAAACCAAAAACATGAGCGCATCACAGTCCTGTGTTCTTTTCTTTGGATTCCTGTCTCTGACACAACATCTGACTTGTGACAGCCCGGAGCAGACATGACCCCCACATCAAGGGGCTGCTCATCCCAAACATCAAGACTCGCCTTCTACAAAGTATGTTCCAACTAATCGTCCTTAAATTCCCAGAAGTGAGCTCTCCATCATGGTGGACTGAGCCTTTTGCTCTGCTGCTCCTCGTCAGTGGAGGTCACTTCCAAACCACCTGATGGAACCACAAGGTCCTTCAGACAGGATTTGTTTTCTGTCATTTAATGGCCCTAACTGATTTTAGTCATTTCTATTTTATGTCAATTTATTTCGTTTTATGATTTGAAATGTAGCACTTAAGAGATTTAAAAATGTAAAGTGCCCTATAAATTATTATTATAATTGTTATTTTTTTATGAATGAGAGGGAACAGCCAGAAGAACGATGGTTTGAAAGCTCAGAAGTTCTTGTGATCAAATAATAAAAAAACTTTAAAGATGTATTAAGTGGTTGTTCATATGGAACTTCAGTACTATTAGACAATAAAATACATTAAATTATTATTTTTGTGATGACATTTACAAATAGGAATGTCTGGATTAAAACCTCCAGCCTCGGGCTCATGACGATCCTGCAGGAACCCGTCTGATGATGTTCCTGTCATCATAAATAAAGAACGGCGGAAACATTGCGTCACCAGGTGGATTAATCTCTCAGTTCGACATGCTCCAAGCTGGAATTATTTTTTATTTTTTTAACTCGCTGGTTTAAACTCCAGCCCGTCTAAAAGCAGCGTTCTCTCCTTTCAAGAGATACATTTAAAGTGCGTCTCCTCACAGAGAACATTACAGCCGCTGCTGGAACATCTGAGATCTCACTAAGTCCTCAGACAAAGGAGAGCCTTCCTCCCCGCTGAAAACAGAAGAATCCAGATTAAAAACCTTTATAATGGGAACGTGCAGGAAACTATTCCACTTTAGGTTCATGTTGTATTTTACCTCAGGTTCCATCTGAGCTCCACTTTTAGAGGGTCCTACAAATAAATTTACTTTTTTCTCTCACATTCCACTTATCGAGTGATTTTGTGTTTAAAGACTCAAATATCTAGAGATTTTTGGCATATGCAATGTTCAGCATATTAAACATTAAACGTTTTAGTGTGGTTAAATTAAAACAAACCTGCCTATATTTGCTCATTTCAGTCATAAAGTTGTTTGATGACGTAAATCTGTTTGTTTGACGAAACAAACGCTGATTAAAATCGAGCTAAAGGGTTCGTTTGACATTCAGAATCTTAAACCTGATGTTATTTACTGTTTTTAAACCTTCAGTAAGACTTAATTAACAGTTTTACTCAAAGATGATTATGATGTAAAATCGTTGTGTTGGCTAAATCTACCGGTAATCATTGGTTCGCTAACTGGGTTAGCATGTTGGCTAGTTAGCAAATTAGCTCACCAAATTATAGACATATCAGTTAAACCCAAAGTTTGAAGTTGGGTTTAATGACAAGTTTAAGAACAGTAAATATATTACTTGTTGTAGAAAGCTCTTTAAACTACCTCAGTTTAATATTATAGTTTTATTCTGATCAGATTGATGAGCTAACGGCTAATGCAGCTTGCTAAAGTCTTAAAACCAGTCCAGTCTGAAAAATCTGACAGGGATTTATTCAAATGTTACTTTAAAACATTTACATCACCGTTAAATCGATCATTACCGTACTTCTTTGTACATCCAATGGGGAAAGGCCACATGATGCTACGCCAAACGTAGCTAGCGAAAGGCTACATGTAGCTAAGAGCTACATCGGTGAGCTAATTTTCAGTCCACTCTTTGTCCAGAAAATAAACAAACCAAACTGTTTAAAATGCCTCATTATCCTGGATTAACAAACCTCGGACTGATAAATACTGTATGTTCTTTTTGGATTTTCTCTTTAATCGAAGTGTTTATGAACACTTCCTGTGTTTCACTGTAACGTCGCGTCTTAGCGTAACCGTTAGCAGACTGACAAGCTAATGGCTAGTCTGAGCGAGGCCAAGATCAAAGGGGTTTGCTACAGTTTTAAAATAACAAACAAATAAAAAACTACTTTGTCAGACCTTTGTCAGTTTTACAGTAAACATTAAGTACACATCATTCTGTGGGTAGAGTTAGCAGCAGCTGGCTGTAGCACTTCCTGGAAGAATATCATTAGGCTACTTCTTCTGGAAGAGCCGCGTCGGGTAAAACTGACAAAGATGTAAACGTTTTTAAGATAGTGTTTGTGTGAATTGTTATAAAACGTGTGAGACTGGACTTGTCTTCAGATAGTAGCCGTCAACCTGAACAGAAGTAACCGTTTCTACAAACAATCTGTCTTTCCACAGGATCCTACCCCAAAACATCAGAACTGTCCCTTTTAAAGCTGATGTCCTGAAATACACCGGTAGTGATTAGCTTAATGTCTGAGCATGCCATTGTCACAACAAACTACAGTATTAATAATGTCTGATATCTAAAATTCGGTGTAAGTTGCTCCACGTGGACGGAAACAAGTATCTGCCAAATCTAGGACCCTGTAGCTAAAACCGGTGGAATCGAGCCGTCGTCAGGACTTCAGCTGTCAGATCAGGCCCTTCGCTGAAAATTCTGTAACTTTCACGGTTTCTGCTTCATTTTTTTTCCTGCTGTCATAAACAGTTGTGCGCTTCACCCGTCTACTCCCATTTTTTGATTGTTGGAGCCTCAAAGCTGGTAGCAAGTGATGAAGCCAAACTCCAGCCTCGACACTCTCCTTCAGCACCTGCTGAAGAACGTGATGTTTCGGCGCTGGTTTTACTGTTTGGCCCTGCGGGCCGCCTGAAGGACTCAGACTGCTACAACAGCTTCAGTCCACCAGCGATCGCAGCACGACCACTAAACTGAGCTCCGCTGTGAGAGCGCTCCAGGTGGGCGCGATCATGACTCCGCCTCCTTCCAGGTTTAACTTGTTGAAGTTGCAGGTGGGGGTGAGGTCAGCTGGGGTGGGATCTGCCGGGGCGAGGCCGGTCAATGTAGCAGCGCGTCGTAACTGGAAGTCGTGCTGCTTCGCCGAGTATTGATCTGGACCATAAGGGACGTTGAGGGTTTGAGTCAGAACCTCGTGATCCGGATACGTTACCTGTCCATCAAAGAGACGAGAACAAACAAAGAGACCAGAGAAACTGAGAACAGCTGGAAGCAACAATAAGAACAGGAATGATATAACATTATGACAGTAAACACACACACACACACACATAAATGTAAATTCATTCGTTTGTTGTTTGTGACGTGTGTTTACAGTGAAGGTGTAGTTTCCAGGCAGCAGCAGTCTGTAGTATTCTCCATGTTGGTTGGTTCTGAACGGGCACACGTTCTGCCGACCCGTGACCTCCACCACTGCGTTCTGCACCGGCACGCCAGAGGCGAACACACGACCTTTCACCCCTAAAATCCAACACAGACTTATTAATGAACCGTTCACAGGTGAGGGGACGGACAGACAGGTGGACGTGCAGACAGGTTCTGACCCAGGTGGACCTGCTGGATGTAGGCCAGCAGAGCCTTCTTGTTGTCCATCCACAGAGCAGGAAGTTCTTCAGGCGGAGGAAACTTGCAGCAGGAAAGTTCTAGAGTCAGCTCCAAACACTGGCCCCACACGTAGTTAAAGTCCTGCATCCCTCCTGCAGACAAACGTTTGCTCTTATTCTCAACAAAACCGCCCGACGGCAGATATAAGCTGAAAACAGCAAAAAGATTAAAGAAACAAAATAATAGCTAAAAGCGCAACGTGAAGCTGTTTCATTTAAATGAGACACAAGCTAGTAAATTTAAAAAAAATTTTAAAGTATCAAAGCTACAAAAAACAAAAGTCATAGATGTAACGTAAGCTGAACATTTTGATAAACGAATACAGGTAGTCCTCGGGTTATGACGGCCTCGACTTACGACGTTTTGCAGTTACGAACGCCCTCCCATTGAAAAGCATTGTTCGGGTTACGCGGTTTATGCGCCTTTACACCAAAAAATACGTTACCAAAACTCAGCGGAAATTTACAGGAGGGAGCGGGGAGAGTAGCTGACGCAGTCAGTGGAAAAAACTTACAGGAGACCTCATTGTTTGGACAGGCAGACCGGAGCAGAGGAGGTTAGGAGGGGCTAATATGCTAACAGACCTTACTGTAAAACTCTGGGCCGCTGGACCGCGCGTGGAAAAGTACAGGTGACCTTATAGTTTGGAGCTGAGATTTACGAGGCAGGGAGGCTACAGCTGAGCAACGAGCTAACAAGACCTTGCTGTAAACGCTGTGGACCGCGTGAAGATGCAGAGCTCGGAGGTGCACGAGCTAACATGCTAACAGACGGAGGAAGGCTTCACCAGCTCCCAGTAAGAATTTAACTATTTTTTTCCTTCATTATGGCTCCAAATGTACTGTATGTGTTTTTTGATAGTTATGTAGGGTACTGTGTTAGGATAGGCAAAGTGCTTGGTAACTGTACAGTACCGTACATTTACGTGTATAAGTGGCGGCCAGTGTGTACTTCCGACTTACGGTGATTTTCGACTTACGAACGGGCGTAGGAACGGAACTCGTTCGTAAGTAGGGGACTACCTGTATTAATTTAGTGTGCATGGCTTATATTCAGGTGCGCTGTATAGTCTCAAAATTACGGTAAATTTTAATCAACTCTGGTAACAAACTGGAACATTGTCAGGTTTCACTTTGATGAAACAAATTTACAACCAAAGACTGTCAGTAAAAACCATTCCTATCATAAAACTACACTTGGTTTGGACCAGAACCAAAAATGGAGGACTTAGGATCAAAACAATTTAATGTGGTCCGGCCTCTTGTTCACGTGTTCTGACCCACAGGAACCCAGTTTGATTATTTGTTTGAATCTTCTGAAGCTTTTTAATAAAACAGCAACATTCAATTCTGTTTTAGTTTCCAGGTTTGTCCGGTAGTCCTGCTGACCTTCCAGAGGGTACCACTGGTATCCGTTGGTTATCCCGTCCGGGAACATTCCGCTGTCCTCACACGGGCTCCCCCGGGACATCCGGGCGTGGCTGTAGGAGTACACCTTGGCCAGGTGAACCAACACGTCGTCATCAGGGCTGATGCTGGCCCGGCCCACCAGCTCAGGGCCTGTGAAACAGTCAGAAGAGACGGTGAACTCGTCTACTCGTCCTGCAGGTGTCCAAGCTGCCAGCAGATGTTTTTACCTCTGTTGCTGTTGTCGTAGGGATAACTGACCACCAGAGCTCCTCCGTGCAGGTTGGCAGAGAGAACGAAGGTCTCGCTCTTCAACCAGTCGACTACAGCTCTCACCTGAAACGGATCAAACACAATTCTGCAGATTAAAACACTTTTAGATCAAATACTCCCAGTCAGAAGTAGCTGCTGTCAGGGGATTTTTGTTCAAGGTCAAGGATGTTTGTCACTAATGTTGAATTAATGTTGATTTAACGTTGCTGCCACCTGATCCTAGGTGTCTGTATTGTAGCCTCCCTCCCCTGGTAGAGCTCAGAGAATGGGGGGCATTGCCACCTCAGTTCTTTCCCCCCACATCCCGACATCTTCCTCTGCTCACTCCATCACACCACCACTCAGACAGGGCCTTGGGGTTCAGGTGAACTACTGAGCTGTGGGGAGAATCCTCCATCTCCATGGTTCATGGAGACCTGGGCCCCAATCCCAATTTTATTCTACAACCTAGACACTTACTTGTAACATTCTCATGACACATGAATATATAGGGTCTGGAGAGGGCACACGGTGGCATATAGAGGATGGAATGAGTATTCATTCTCACCTCCGGGACCAGTGCCCACTCTCATATGTAGCATGTAGATATTTAGGGTTCTGGGCGAGGGTTGGGGGGTGAACGGGCACTGCATGCTCTCTGGGGAGGGGGTGGGTCTGTGCCAGTCGCCACCTCATCCTCATGCAGTGCAGAAGGATGCATATACAGGTAGTCCCAGACTTACGAATGAGTTCCGTTACTACGCCCGTTCGTAACACGAAAATCGCCGTAAGTCGAAAATACGTCCAAACGGCACCTCATACAAGCACCTCATATGTACAGTACTGTATTTTTACCAAGCACTTAGCCTATCCTAACACAGTACCTTACATAATTGTCAAAAAACACATACATTTAGGAGCCATAATGAAGGAAAAAAAGTTAATTTCTTACTGGGAGCTGGTCGTTTCTTCCTCCGTCTGTTAGCATGTTAGCTAGTGCACCTCCGAGCTCTGCAGCTTGCTTCACGAGGTCCACAGCATTTACAGCAAAGTCTGTTAGCATGTTAGCTCGTTGCTCAGCTGTCCTCCGCTCCTTCTGTATTTCCACGCGCGGTCCAGAGGTCTGCCTGTATGGGATTAAAATAACGCCAAATCCCGCGAGAACAACTGCAAATCTCGCGAGAGCAAATACACACCCTCGAGAGCGCAAATCAGACCCCGTGAGAGGAATGGAGCTGCGCGCGAGCGTAGAAAACAAATCCGAGCGCGCGCACGCTCGCGCGGAGCACAACTAGGTGCGCACGCTGCAAAATGTATCTACTGACAGACTCTCCCTCTCGCTCGCGGTTCAGACTTTTGGCAGCCAGTGGGCGGATCCAGCCCACGACACATGATTGGCTGCAGTCTTCCTGTCCTCTGTGATTGGCCATAACACTTCCTGAACCTAAAAATGTAAATTAATGTAAAATGTAAATTAAATAGATATATAAATAGATATATATGTTAAAAAAATCTGTATGCCTCTCTTATGATTGTCTATTGTTGATTGTCCAAGGAAAATCTGTTGCTGTTGTCATCATTCTTTAGTTTGTAGTCAGGTCTCTCTTGTAAATGAGTCCTCGAGGCTCAATGAGATGCATAAATAAAGATTGAATGAAAAGTGCAGTTAAAAGGTTTATATGAAGTTTCCTTTTATAAATATATTTGATTGACATGTATTTTATATTTAGCAAAAAATAGTACTTCATAAAGTGCAAAATATATTTTATAACAATGTACTTGAAGTATATTCAGATAAATCTATTTAATTTACATTTTTAGGTTCAGGAAGTGTTATGGCCAATCACAGAGGACAGGAAGACTGCAGCCAATCATGTGTCGTGGGCTGGATCCGCCCACTGGCTGCCAAAAGTCTGAACCGCGAGCGAGAGGGAGAGTCTGTCAGTAGATACATTTTGCAGCGTGCGCACCTAGTTGTGCTCCGCGCGAGCGTGCGCGCGCTCGGATTTGTTTTCTACGCTCGCGCGCAGCTCCATTCCTCTCACGGGGTCTGATTTGCGCTCTCGAGGGTGTGTATTTGCTCTCGCGAGATTTGCAGTTGTTCTCGCGGGATTTGGCGTTATTTTAATCCCATACACCTGCTCTGTAAGTTTCCACTGAGCGCATCAGTGGAAACCCCCTCCTGTAAGTTTCAAGCTCCTAAGTTTCGTTTCCAGCCCCCCCTCTTCCCTCCTGTAGGTTTCAAGCTCCCCTAAGTTTCGTTTCGGTACCGTATTTTCTGGTGTAAAGCCGCATAAACGGCGTAACTCGAAGCAATGCTTTTCAACGGGAGCGCATTCGTAAAGTCGAATCGCTGTAAGTCTCGACCGCCGTAAGTCGGGGACTACCTGTAGGTGGCGTGTCGGGGCTTCTCCAGCCCTGCGGTCCGGGGCTCTTGGTGTGGTGGGCCGGCCTTCCTCGGCTGCAGCTCCCTGCTGCTCTGGCCCCTGGCCTGGGGTCGGCTTGCTGTCGCTGTCAGGTGGGTGGGGCACATCATGGTCAGCCTGACAGAGGCTCTGTCGGGCTGACCATGTGCCTGTTTATGTCTCAGGTTGGGTTTTCGGTGGTCCCCTCTCTTGAACTCCACATTCTAAGATGTTTAACACTGACTCAGCATTCTAAGACGTTTAACACTGACTCAGCATTCTAAGATGTTTAACGCTGACTCAGCATTCTAAGATGTTTAACGCTGACTTTTCATTCCAAGATGTTTAGCGCTGACTCAGCACTCTAAGATGTTTAACCCTGACTCAGCACTCTAAGATGTTTAACGCTGACTCAGCATTCTAAGATGTTTAACGCTGACTTTTCATTCTAAAATGTTTAACGCTGACTTTTCATTCTAAGATATTTAACGCTGACTCAGCATTCTAAGATGATTAACCCTGACTCAGCATTCTAAGGTGTTTAACGCTGACTTTTCATTCTAAGATGTTTAACCCTGACTCAGCACTCTAGATATTTAACGCTGACTCAGCATTCTAAGATGATTAACCCTGACTCAGCATTCTAAGGTGTTTAATGCTGACTTTTCATTCTAAGATGTTTAATGCTGACTCAGCACTCTAAGATGTTTAACGCTGACTCTTCATTCTAAGATGTTTAACGCTGACTCTTCATTCTAAGATGTTTAACGCTGACTTTTCATTCTAAGATGTTTAACCCTGACTCAGCATTCTAAGGTGTTTAATGCTGACTTTTCATTCTAAGATGTTTAATGCTGACTCAGCACTCTAAGATGTTTAACGCTGAATCTTCATTCTAAGATGTTTAACGCTGACTCTTCATTCTAAGATGTTTAACGCTGACTTTTCATTCTAAGATGTTTAACCCTGACTCAGCATTCTAAGGTGTTTAATGCTGACTTTTCATTCTAAGATGTTTAATGCTGACTCAGCACTCTAAGATGTTTAACGCTGACTCTTCATTCTAAGATGTTTAACGCTGACTTTTCATTCTAAGATGTTTAACACTGACTCTTCATTCTAAGGTGTTTAATGCTGACTCTTCATTCTAAGATGTTTAACCCTGACTCAGCATTCTAAGATGTTTAACGCTGACTTTTCATTCTAAGATGTTTAACACTGACTCTTCATTCTAAGGTGTTTAATGCTGACTTTTCATTCTAAGATGTTTAATGCTGACTCAGCACTCTAAGATGTTTAACGCTGACTTTTCATTCTAAGATGTTTAACCCTGACTCAGCATTCTAAGATGTTTAACGCTGACTTTTCATTCTAAGATGTTTAACGCCGACTCTTCATTCCAAGATGTTTAATGCTGACTCAGCACTCTAAGGTGTTTAATGCTGACTTTTCATTCTAAGATGTTTAACGCTGACTCTTCATTCTAAGATGTTTAACGCAGACTCTTCATTCTAAGGTGTTTAACGGTGACTCAGCACTGTAAGATGTTTAACATTGACTCAGCATTCACACATATAGATCCGAAGGGGTGAAACAAGCGGCGCTGACCTCAGGTTCCAGGTTCTCCTCGTTCACCGCCGGCTGCTGTCGGAGATTGGCAAACGCGTCAGGGAAGCCCCGGTTCAGATCCACACCGTTGGAGTTGAACCTAGAAGAGACGGAACCAAACGTGGATCAGGTCATCTGACAGACCCGAACCAGCTTTTAATATGTCAAACTGAGACAGGGAGAGGGTCGGGCTCCGTTTCTCTTTATAAATCTGACATTTTTTTAGAGCCAAGTTTTTTTAGTTTGACTCAAGAAATAAAACTTGTTTATTTTGCTAAAATCAACGTTTCACCGTGAAGCGGTTCTGACACGCCTCAGCAGATGATTAGGCTCTCTAAAGCCAGATTAATGCCTGAAATAAGACCTGAAATCCCAAAGTAAAGAGGAGACCGAGTGGCTGTGGAGTTGGCGTGAAGCAGAGCGTGAAGGAGGAGGGAGCTTAACGATGTTTCCTCTTCCTTAAAGCTCCACTGACATGATCTTTTAACATTTCAAAAAATGGCACAACATATATAAATATTAAGATAGACCTCTGACCGTTTTTGCTAAAATAATGTTAAATGAATGAAAATTTCTCTCAAAATAGTTTAAAATTAGCGCCGTTTTTTTAGACCGTAAATCCGGATTTTCCGGTCACGTGAGCATTCCTGTTTCTGACGTCACGTCCGTAAATTTCGCCAGCGCACCTAAAAACACTCTATTTTCATCTAAAAACTACTTTTGAGTGCATAAAAATGATCGGAAACGTGTGTTTATATGCTTAACTTGCTAACTGTAGTGAAAAAACACATGAAAACTCAGTATTTTTTTCGTTTTTTCCAAAAATTCGCAACCCGGAAGTCCGTTCGTAAATTTCGCCAGCGCACCTAAAAACACTCTATTTTCATCTAAAAACTACTTTTGAGTGCATAAAAATGATCGGAAACGTGTGTTTATATGCTTAACTTGCTAACTGTAGTGAAAAAACACATGAAAACTCAGTATTTTTGTCGTTTGAGCAGAGTTCAGTATCGGACGTGACGTCACAAACGGGAATGCTGACACGTGACCGGAAGATCCGGATTTACGGTCTAAAAAAACGGCGCTAATTTTAAACTATTTTGAGAGAAATTGTCATTCATTTAACATTATTTTAGCAAAAACGGTCAGAGGTCTATCTTAATATTTATATATGTTGTGCCATTTTTTGAAAAGTTAAAAGAACATGTCAGTGGAGCTTTAATGAACAAACGATTTCTAACAGGATGAAGAAAACAAAACAGCTGAGACGCCTTGTTGTGTCTGTGTGACAGAATAGGGTGTTCCCGTTTATCTGAGGGTGCACCAGTAAAAAAAGACTTTATTTATTAAGATCTTTGATAATGACTTAGTAGACTTTCAGACAAAAGCAGGTTTTAATCAAAAATCTGTTTGTGCTTTTATTTTGAAACATTTAAAAGACAAACATTTTGTGTAAAATGGCGCCTTCCAGGCGAGGAAGGCATAAATTATTAAAATCATTTTCCTGTGATCTGCTGGCTGCAGGCAACGAGTGAGCCCTGATTTAAACATGGCTGCTGAGGTCAAAGGTTACATGACCCTATAGATCCAGCCTGCCTCAAACTGTTGTGTTTATAATTTTGTTCACTTTAAATGAGGGGAATGAAATTTAACCAAGAAATACAACTTTATTGTTTCATGTGCATGAATTTAGTTTTGCTCTGTAGCAAGTATTTAGTAAAATAAGGTTTACTTTTATTTCTAGTTCTTTTATGACCAAACATCCTGTGGTGTGCGTCTAGTCTCCACAAAGGTTCTTGGGTCGAGTTCTGGATAAGTTCCTGGGTCTAGACTCTGGATCAAGTCTTGGGTCTAGTCTCAAGATAAATTATTAAGTCTAGCTTAATATCTAGGGTTTGGTTTTAGGTTAGTTCCTTGGTCTAGTTCTAAATGTTCTTGGGTCTATTTTCCAGAAAGATTCCATTTTCCAAAAATGTTCCTGGGTCTTGTTATAGATAGGTCCCTGGAGATCTTCAGACAAGATATTTGGTCGAGTTTGCAAATAAGTTGTTGAGTCCAGCTCCAACAGAAGTTCTTGGATCTAGTTCTGGATAAGTTTTAGGCTCTAATTTCCAGATACATTTTTGGATCAAGCTCCTTGGTGTGGTCTGCAAAAATGTTCTAGTTTATTAAAATGTTCTTGAGTCTAATTTTCAGATTGATTCCAGGGTCTAGTCCTAGGCTGGTTCCAGGGTCTAGTCCTAGGCTGGTTCCAGTGTCTAGTCCTAGGCTGGTTCCAGGGTCTAGTCCTAGGCTGGTTCCAGGGTCTAGTCCTAGGCTGGTTCCAGGGTCTAGTCCTAGGCTGGTTCCAGGGTCTAGTCCTAGGCTGGTTCCAGGGTCTAGTCCTAGGCTGGTTCCAGGGTCTAGTCCTAGGCTGGTTCCAGGGTCTAGTCCTAGGCTGGTTCCAGGGTCTAGTCCTAGGCTGGTTCCAGGGTCTAGTCCTAGGCTGGTTCCAGGGTCTAGTCCTAGGCTGGTTCCAGGGTCTAGTCCTAGGCTGGTTCCAGGGTCTAGTCCTAGGCTGGTTCCAGGGTCTAGTCCTAGGCTGGTTCCAGGGTCTAGTCCTAGGCTGGTTCCAGGGTCTAGTCCTAGGCTGGTTCCAGGGTCTAGTCCTAGGCTGGTTCCAGGGTCTAGTCCTAGGCTGGTTCCAGGGTCTAGTCCTAGGCTGGTTCCAGGGTCTAGTCCTAGGCTGGTTCCAGGGTCTAGTCCTAGGCTGGTTCCAGGGTCTAGTCCTAGGCTGGTTCCAGGGTCTAGTCCTAGGCTGGTTCCAGGGTCTAGTCCTAGGCTGGTTCCAGGGTCTAGTCCTAGGCTGGTTCCAGGGTCTAGTCTTAGGCTGGTTCCAGGGTCTAGTCTTAGGCTGGTTCCAGGGTCTAGTCTTAGGCTGGTTCCAGGGTCTAGTCTTAGGCTGGTTCCAGGGTCTAGTCTAGGCTGGTTCCAGGGTCTAGTCTTAGGCTGGTTCCAGGGTCTAGTCTTAGGCTGGTTCCAGGGTCTAGTCTTAGGCTGGTTCCAGGGTCTAGTCTTAGGCTGGTTCCAGGGTCTAGTCTTAGGCTGGTTCCAGGGTCTAGTCTTAGGCTGGTTCCAGGGTCTAGTCATAATAATAATAATAATAATAATAATAATTAATTCAATTTATAACGCACTTTTCATTACTGAAAATCTCAAAGTGCTACACATATATTGAATGCTACACACATTCATAAACCGGTGGCGGCAGACTACCATGCAAGGTGCTTTCCAGTCCTACCGGGAGCAACTCGGGGTTAAGTGTCTTGCCCAAGGACACAACGACACATGGTGCGGGTCCCGGCAGTCGAACCGCCAACTTTCCTATCGGGAGACGACTGCCCTTACCACTACGCCACGGCCGCTCTAAGCTGGTTCCAGGGTCTAGTCTTAGGCTGGTTCCAGGGTCTAGTCTTAGGCTGGTTCCTGGGTCTAGTCCTAAGCTGGTTCCAGGGTCTAGTCTTAGGCTGGTTCCTGTGTCTAGTCCTAGGCTGGTTCCTGGGTCTAGTCCTAAGCTGGTTCCAGGGTCTAGTCCTAGGCTGGTTCCAGGGTCTAGTCCTAGGCTGGTTCCAGGGTCTAGTCCTAGGCTGGTTCCAGGGTCTAGTCCTAGGCTGGTTCCAGGGTCTAGTCCTAGGCTGGTTCCAGGGTCTAGTCCTAGGCTGGTTCCAGGGTCTAGTCCTAGGCTGGTTCCAGGGTCTAGTCCTAGGCTGGTTCCAGGGTCTAGTCCTAGGCTGGTTCCAGGGTCTAGTCCTAGGCTGGTTCCAGGGTCTAGTCCTAGGCTGGTTCCAGGGTCTAGTCCTAGGCTGGTTCCAGGGTCTAGTCCTAGGCTGGTTCCAGGGTCTAGTCCTAGGCTGGTTCCAGGGTCTAGTCCTAGGCTGGTTCCAGGGTCTAGTCCTAGGCTGGTTCCAGGGTCTAGTCCTAGGCTGGTTCCAGGGTCTAGTCCTAGGCTGGTTCCAGGGTCTAGTCCTAGGCTGGTTCCAGGGTCTAGTCCTAGGCTGGTTCCAGGGTCTAGTCCTAGGCTGGTTCCAGGGTCTAGTCCTAGGCTGGTTCCAGGGTCTAGTCCTAGGCTGGTTCCAGGGTCTAGTCCTAGGCTGGTTCCAGGGTCTAGTCCTAGGCTGGTTCCTGGGTCTAGTCCTAAGCTGGTTCCAGGGTCTAGTCCTAGGCTGGTTCCAGGGTCTAGTCCTAGGCTGGTTCCTGGGTCTAGTCCTAAGCTGGTTCCAGGGTCTAGTCTTAGGCTGGTTCCAGGGTCTAGTCCTAGGCTGGTTCCAGGGTCTAGTCCTAGGCTGGTTCCAGGGTCTAGTCTTAGGCTGGTTCCAGGGTCTAGTCCTAAGCTGGTTCCAGGGTCTAGTCTTAGGCTGGTTCCAGAGTCTAGTCTTAGGCTGGTTCCAGAGTCTAGTCCTAGGCTGGTTCCAGGGTCTAGTCCTAGGCTGGTTCATGGGTCTAGTCCTAAGCTGGTTCCAGGGTCTAGTCCTAGGCTGGTTCCAGGGTCTAGTCCTAGGCTGGTTCCTGGGTCTAGTCCTAAGCTGGTTCCAGGGTCTAATCTTAGGCTGGTTCCAGAGTCTAGTCCTAGGCTGGTTCCAGGGTCTAGTCTTAGGCTGGTTCCAGGGTCTAGTCCTAGGCTGGTTCCAGGGTCTAGTCCTAGGCTGGTTCCAGGGTCTAGTCTTAGGCTGGTTCCAGAGTCTAGTCTTAGGCTGGTTCCAGAGTCTAGTCCTAGGCTGGTTCCAGGGTCTAGTCCTAGGCTGGTTCATGGGTCTAGTCCTAAGCTGGTTCCAGGGTCTAGTCCTAGGCTGGTTCCAGGGTCTAGTCCTAGGCTGGTTCCTGGGTCTAGTCCTAAGCTGGTTCCAGGGTCTAGTCTTAGGCTGGTTCCAGAGTCTAGTCCTAGGCTGGTTCCAGGGTCTAGTCTTAGGCTGGTTCCAGTGTCTAGTCCTAAGCTGGTTCCAGGGTCTAGTCTTAGGCTGGTTCCAGAGTCTAGTCTTAGGCTGGTTCCAGGGTCTAGTCCTAAGCTGGTTCCAGGGTCTAGTCTTAGGCTGGTTCCAGTGTGTCTAGTCCTAGGCTGGTTCCTGGGTCTAGTTCTCAGTAAAAGTACCTGTACAATAACAAACTGAGCTGCATCAGTTGGTGAATTTTTAACTCTCATCTTGCCGGAGTTTTCAAGTCGCTGTTAATCAAGAACAGCAAAATATTTCCTAAGTTCTGTTCCGGCTTGTAGTCCTGGTGTGTCCCCCCGGGGTTTTCAGTGCCACCCATCCATGATTAGATTTCTGGAGGCGCCACTGTGTGAACCCAGCAGTGACGTGCGCTGGTTTGAGTCCTCCTAACAAGGCAGTGTGAACAGATTTCCACTGTCTCGTAAAACACGCAGAAACAACAGTCTCCAAGAAACAACAGTCTCCAAGAAACAACAGCCGAAATCAAAACAGCTGAAGGTTAAACACTCATAATTGGACACTTAAAGGCTTCGGTGTGTACAGCTGCGGTTTGGTTTCCTGCTAATTAGAGTGTTCAGCTGAACATTTACACAACAAACATGAAGCTTTTTGGTTCCAGCAGCACAAAGTTCATTTGTTCTTGTGCTGGTGAG
>JBBPBX010042796.1:0-28229 GCA_038048925.1 Garcialebias charrua | reverse complement strand
CTAGAGGCACATACTGTATGAGCCTTGGACGCGTACCGTCTTGAACTTCCATCTTTAACTTGATTTTTTGTGAAAATCAATAAGACAGTTCGAATTTTAATGTGTGCAAATAAATCTTCACTTTTAATGCAGCACTGAGTCAATCAAACTAATCAGCTGTCTGGTTTACGTGTTTCACTGTGGAATAAGTATTTCTATTCATAGGTAACTTCTTCAGGTTTTACCCTCAAATGAATTGTAAAAGTTAAATGCCTTTTTGCAGTGTTAACTTTAAAATATAACTTATTTTTCAACAACAGTTACTAACTAACCCAAGCATGACGTCCGTTTTACTTACTCAAACACTATTTAAAAGATTCGAAATAAATACATTGTTCACACTAAAATGTACCCAGAATGCTGCTCCATTATGCCTTAAAAAAGATGTATTGCAGTTTGGCTAAACTGTTTTCAGGAGTGAAAAATGGATTACCTGTTTATTTTAAATATTTTTTATCTAAAATAAACTGGAGGTGTTTGTGTGCTTAGCATAACATGACAGATGGCATTCCAAATAAAAATCAGTGACTTTTATCAATTTGTTGTCTGTTGACATCCTCAAAGTTGTTCTGCTATCTTTGTTTTGATTTTTTGTGAAAATCAAGTCAGCAGATGCTTTCTGTTTATTTTAAATTTTGTATTTAAAATAAACTGGAGTCATTAATTTTACACAGAAAAACGTTAAAAATGCAATTTTTAACTAAAAGTGTACAGTGTACACCAATTCTGTTTAAAATTCAGAGATGTGAAGAGCTTAATGTGGAAATTCTCTGTTCTCCATCATTTTTTTAATTTATTTTATTTAATCTGAAAATCAAATAAAAGATGCTTTTTGAGTGTTATTTCAAATCTCTTCAGTATTTAAAATGAGCATCAATTGTTCGTCTGTACCTCTGTTATTCAAAAATTCTTTATTTAAAATAAACAGGATTTTTTGTTTGTGTACAGAACAATTTTAAAGCTGGTAATTTTTACCATAAAAAATGCTGACTTTATGAGGTGTTGAGAGAAAACTCATCTATTAACGTCCAGCAGGGGGCAGCGTCGAGTATGTTATCACGAAGCGACTGAGTTTAAATCAGTACATGGAAAGAAAACAACCTATTAGGGTTAGTTTTCAGTAAGAACGTGATAATTGCTCGAACCGCGTTCTTGTCAGAGACAAGTTTATGTTGCTAGACAGTGTTGATGGCTTCAGATGAGTGTTTAAGTGTGTGTTCGTGTGTGAACGAGTGTGAACCAGCGAGTGTGACCTGTCACTCAAAGTGCGGCACCTGGAAGTGACGACAAAAATGGGCGGGCCAACGCAGCGTGCGTAGCGCGTCACCAGCTTCAGTGCTTGCGAGGCGGAGCTCGCTACAACATACGTGGCGTCAACAAATCAATCACAGCGTCAGTAGTTCATTCTACAAGCATACATGGCGAATGTAGCTCCTTACCTTCGACCAATGTCGTGCCGGAAATGACGACAAAGTGGGCTGGTCGCAACGGCGTGCGACGTGATTGACAGCTCACAACAGCGAATCAGCGTTCGCCACAAGAGTGATTGACAGCACACAACAGCGAATCAGCGTTCGCTACAAGAGTGATTCACAGCACACAGCACTCGTTTCATCCAATCACAGCTCATAAACAAACATGTAGACACACGTCTTCTTAACGTTAGCTTGCACAGCAGAAAACAATTTCACAGCTCTGTAAAACAACTCAAACGCTACAATTTAACTTCCCAAAATGCTGAAACATGCGGCGCGCACATCTAGACAGGCCAACTTAGTCACGCTCAGTAACCCAGCACTGCAGCTGTTGAACAACACGGACTCTCACGGAGTCACTCAAGGTCGGTTCCGTCCACGTTAAAGGAGCAGAACTCGGGTTTCACGAACCACTAACCGACACGTTCTAACAGTATATGCTGCTTCGACCTTCTTTAAAATGTAAAATACCACAACAGCAATCTTGTAGATGTTAAATTAGCTTTCAGGCTTCTGACTCGGCGGTCAAACAAAGCTTTGTACAGGAGTCCGCGTGAACTGGACCGAACCAGAACCTCCACAGACTACGGCTGACAAAACTTCACCTGAATGCTTCCAACAGCGTCTAACAGAGTTGAAACAATAATAATCTCACAGCTTCAAATGATAAAAACATGCAGAATCTGCCTGCTTTGAACACTTCCAGCCAAAATCATTATCCTCAGAGTTTAAAACTTGGATCCTTTTATGCAAACATGACGTTACAGTTCATGACTGAGACCACAGATTTATCAATAAACTTTTAGAAGCCGATACGAGGCCACCAGATGTAAAGGGGTTAATGAGGAGGTCAATATTAATACTGACCTCCTTTTTACCTTAATTAATTTACTTATTCAGATTGAATAGTAAATTCACGGATTCTCTTCTTTTTCAGTTTATTCAATATTTCTGTGATCTTTATGATGGATAAATAAACAGAGCCATTAAGTGACAAAGACGTTAACTTAGTTTGATATGTCAAAGAGACACTATCATTTATTTAGAATAAATCAACTAAATTAACACCATTACACTTGATTGACATGATTTCACTTTCTTTCAATTTAAAACGTCAGCACACTTAAATTCAACACAACAGACATAAATATTGGATGTTAACATATTTAGTCTGTGGGCTCTTTTAGCTTAAAAATATAGTTTCCAGCTTAGATAGAGAGGGGAAAGAGTAGGAGGAATAAGAGGTTGGAGAGATTAAGTTATTTATCTCGAGTGTAACCAGAGATGACACTTTCCATCCGACTTCGGCTAAATCCCAGGTACGTTTGTAAACCGCTCTTTACCTTTTGACGATGCGTCTGATAAAGATATTGCCAGCCTCCCAGGTGCACAGAGTCCTTCCGGCCCTCGTACGTCTGAACTGGTCGTTTACTTCCAACGTCTCCTCGGATCCGCGTCAGCCGTCAGAAACATGTGGCAGCTTCTGGCTGACTTCAAGACGAGATGTTTCTCAAAGAAAGTTCATTAAGAACTTTGGAGCTTTTGCTCGGGGAACTGGATGGAGGCGTCCATCAGTTCTAGCTGACAAGTTAGTCTTTGGCTCTTGACCAAGCTTGACCAGCTGCAAGGCAGAGAGCTTTCAGGTCTCCGTCCATTCAAACTCTCTGTCCATTCAAAGACTGAAGCGTTTCCGCACAGTTAGAACTTAAAAAGACAGGAACACAGAGAGGAGTTCACTTGCCTTATCATACCCAAGGTTAAAGCCAGAGCAGAGGGAAATGTTTAGGAACAGACAGAGAAAGCTGGAGCCTTGTTCATGAAAAACAACTGATTAAACTGTCTTCTTATTTCTAAACAAAACAGTCGGGTCTCTGTGACCCGATATTTCCCTTTAACACAGCAGTGGACACAGTTTAACTCTCACAGAATAACACAGCTTAAAAAGCACACATCATGAAAATGACAAAAGTTATTCTTTTGATCACATTAGAATAAAATCAAAGATAGAAATAGTCTCTTTTGGTGACTATATTTATCAGATTATAGCTAAATGAATGATTTTGTAGTAAATGTCTTGCTTCACTGAGAGGTCAGTAAAGGTCATCACTGGACAGTTCAAAAGTACACAGGTGTCTTAAAAGTGGACAAGGTCATGTCCACTACAAAAGCAAAAAACACAAGTACTGCCACCTACTGAAATGAATGTGTGACCTCGACGTCGTGGAATAAATGAGGTTTCTTGTAAATGAGTCGAGTCTACCTGCCTAAATAAAGGTTGAATGAATGAATAACAACAACAACAACAACAACAACAACAACAACAACAACAACAACAACAACAACAACAATTATATTCTTCAAATAAATAATATACAGTATATATAATTTGTAAAAAAGAAAAAAAGAATTGAGGAAATGCATTAAAATGTTATTAAAAAACAACATTCTTAATAAATCAATTGTCTAACTGCAAATTTATAGTCCTAAAAGTTTAACTCTGTGAACCGGGTCCAGATAACGTCCAAAACTGACGTTCATACGACGTACAAATGCGGTCATGGTTAGACGTCCTAATTAGACCTTGTTTGCACGTCAGGGCGACGTCTAGAATTGGACTCTCAAATGACGGACAAGTCTAATTTGTAAAAAAATAAAAAAGAATTGAGGAAATGCATTAAAATGTTATTAAAAAACAACATTCTTAATAAATCAATTGTCTAACTGCACTTTTATAGTCCTAAAAGTTTAACTCTGTGAAGCGGGTCCAGATCACCTCCAAAACTGACGTTCATACGACGTACAAATGCGGTCATGGTTAGACGTCCTAATTAGACCTTGTTTGCACGTCGGGGCGACGTCTAGAATTGGTCTTCGACCAATGGGCTCGATATAGACGTCACCTCGACGTCCCCTGGACGTCTACTGTTTAGTGGGTAACTGCAGAGAGCTCACTGCACTGGCCGCGGTGGTGGTCTGGCTGTAATTTACCGCAGTAATTTAAAATTGTCACATCTGGCTTCTCAGGATTTTTCTTCTTTTGAATGTTTGACCTTCAACCTCAAAGCCCCCCTCCTGACGAATCTTATATTTATTTATAGACCTCCCAAACCACATGTTTCATTTAACTCAGAGATGCATGACCTGCGGACGGGCTGGGGGCCCTTGCTATCGCTTTCGGGGGTTAGGCGCTTGGGCATGTGTCGGCTCGGCCTGGTGGCTGACTGGTGGAGCTCAGGTCCTCTGGTCCTATCGGGTCTGGGCCTGAGGGGTGGGCGTCTCCAGTACCCGGGCCTCGGTGTCCGGGTCTGAGGCTACATCAGTGCAACGGGCTCTTGCAGCGGGCTCCGGCGGGGGCCTGTGGGCCTGTTGCTGTTGGTCCCCCGGGGGTCATTGTGTGTGGTCGCTGGTGGACTCGTCCGGTTCTCCCCCTTGGTCGGATCTGGGGAGTGGGTGAGTGGCTCGTCCTGTTCGGGTGGCCCTGGGGACTCTGGGCTCGGGGTCCTTCTTGGGGTCTTGGGCTTTGATCGCCCCTTCGTCTGCCTCGGGCTTTGGGGGGACGGATCTCTGATGCTTCACGGTCGCTACTAAATGTTCTATTGGAGGAACCTTATTCACTTATGCATGCTCACAACCACACACAAATGGATGCAGGGATGTATATGTAGATATCATATGCAGATATGTAGATGGATATGTGATATGAATGCATATGTATGTATACTGTATATATATTTGTAGGTATGGGTATGTTTATTTATGGAAATCTACTGCAAGGTCATGAATATTATTAGTCTTTATGCATGTATGTTTTGTTGCTGTGTTCTGTCATGTGCTTTGCAGGATTGTGGACGGAGGTTGGGCGTGTTTGTCTTGTGCTCTTTTTGTGGATAATTGTTGTTTTGTTGTCTTACTTTCTATATTTTCTTTCTTTCTTGTTGCTGTGTTCATATGTGACCATTTGCTCATACAGACTCATGTTCGTGCTGCTGTTTGTAATGATTTTTTTCTATTACTCTAGGGCTTAGTGCATTTCTAGTTGGATGTTTTTCTTAGTTCATATCCTAGATGTTTTACTGTTTTTCTCTTACATTTTGTTGTTGGATGTAACTTGGACCCTGTGTACATAATCTCATTTCATCACATGTACTACATGCGGTGCAAATGACAATAAAGACTCTCTGACTCTGACTCTCTATAAAATAAAAAATAAAAATAAAAATTAGGGATGCACCGATCCACATTTCTCACTTCCGATCCGATACCGATACTTTATAGCTAAGTATCGACCAATACCGATACTTTTCCGATCCGATACTGTTCAGGTATGTGACTCTGTATAATGAAACTTTCATACCCAAACTATTCATTTTAACATTGTGTGAGATAAACCCAATGAAGACGTTCATAAGTCTTACAATAGGGAACCCACTGACTTTAACAGCACACAGGACAGGAGGCAAGTATACCACACACATGTCCTCCTTACTCATGGTGCAGCTGAAAAAAACTAAAAAAGTCCTAAGCATGATGGGAAAGACAACACAGCCACTCTCCTTAACCACTAAGAGAGTGGATTTTGTTGTCTTTCCCATAATGCTTAGCGTTTTTTTAGTTTTTTCAGCTTTAGCTGGACAAACTATTGGTTATAACTATTGGTTATAATGGGTAAGACAACAAAACCCACTCTCTTAGTGGTTAAGGGGAGTGGCTGTGTTGTCTTTCCCATCATGCTTAGCGCTTTTTTAGTTTTTTTTCAGCTGCACCATGAGTAAGGAGGACATGTGTGTGGTATACTTGCCTCCTGTCCTGTGTGCTGTTAAAGTCAGTGGGTTCCCTATTGTAAGGCTTAAGAGTATCTTCATTAGGTTTAACTCATACCATGTTAAAAAAGGCAGTCACAGAATGTGATTGAACACAAGTGCTCTTTGAAGCTGGTATCGGAAAAATATCGGCAGGTTGGATCCGATATCCGATACTTAAATAATGCTGATATCGGATGCCGATACCGATACTGGATCGGATCTGTCCCATCCCTAATAAAAATAATAAAATCATATTGGTGTGAGAGGATGGCTGTAAGGTGAGAAGGGAGGCCATCTATAAAAGGAAAAAAAAAAGAGATGCATGACCTCACTTTTTTCTGCACCTCCCTTGTGAAAACTATTTTTCTTGGAGATTTAAATATGCACATGGACAATTCCTCTTCCCCTCTGGCAACAGATTTTAAGTCTCTTTTGGACTCTCTCAATCTCACCCAACATGTTGACGCCCCTACGCACAACAGGGGGCATACTCTGGATTTGGTGATTACCAGTGTTGGGAATGTTACTTCAAAAAAGTAATTAATTATAGTTACTAGTTACTTCGCCCAAAAAGTAACTGAGTTAGTAACTGAATTACTCACCTATAAAAGTAATTAGTTACCAGGGAAAGTAACTATTGTTTGTTTGGTTGGTTTAAGTTTAGATATATCTACAAATTTTAAGTAGAAATAATTACAGCACCTCAACAGAACATGACTGGTTGACATACTATACTTCAAGTTTTTTCTTCATTGCAAAATACAGGTTAACAAAATAATATAACAATTGTGTTTTCAGCTCTATGTACACCCTGTACTGTTCAAGTGTTTTCTTAGAAATAAAAGTAAACAGTTAAAATAAGTGCTTTGTAGTGTAAAATAAAATCAAACCCTCACACAACTGGTTCTTCAAGAATTTTCTTAAGAACCATTTTCACAATATGAAGTACTTTTAAAATAGTACTGAAAAGCTGAATTACCTGAGCAGTTGATGCTTCATCAGATCAGATTACGACGGACGTAGACGCTCCGGGACATAATGTACACTTCACATGCACGTTCTTGCCTTTTACCTCAAGGAGAGTAAAGTAATTTCTGTATTTCCACTTTGAAAACGCCAACTTTCCCTCCAGACTCGCCATTGCTGCCAGACTTCTGTTTCAGCAGCGTGTGTGAGCTGAACAACAAAACCGATTGGCTGACCTCTACCTGACACTCTACCTTAGCCAATCAGCATCATCCTTATTGTTTCGCCCCTCCCTCCCCTCTGCTCCCACGTCTATGCTCCTACCCTCCCTCCCCTCTGCTCCCTCCCCCTCCACCCTCCCTCACCAAGGGGAAAAAACGTAAACAAACAGCACGAGAGCCTGCGCGCGGAAGACTGAAAGTAACGTACCCCCATTTAGTGTTTGTAACGGTAACGGCGTTGTAACGATAGACATAGTAACTACTTAGATTACCCGTTAATGAAAAAAAGAACTCCGTTTGTAACGCCGTTTATTTGTAACTCCGTTATTCCCATCACTGGTGATTACAGACACTGTACTCATCAATAACTTATCTGTATATGACCTGGGTGTCTCGGACCACAGTGTCATCTCTCTGGAAGTGCTTTCAACTTTGCCTGCTTCAAACCCAAAACGACCTATCCAGTTCCATGACTTTAAAAACATTTCCCCTGATGTTCTGTCCGCTGATCTTCACACCCTGACCGCTGTCAATCATCCATCTGCAAATGACTCTGGATTACTACAACCAATCTCTCCAAGAGCTTCTGGACCTACATGCTCCCTTGAAAGCAAGACTGGTGTCTTTCTCCCGTTCAGCCCCCTGGTACACTGATGAGCTGCGCAAGATGAAGGCAACTGGCCGTGCTATTGAGAGACGTGTAAAATCATCTGGTCTCTCTGTACATAAGCAGGCATACAAAGAACATCAGAAAGCCTACGCATATTCTCTTAAAGTAGCACGCTCCAAATATTATTCCAACATCATCAACCAGTTTGAGGCTTTAGCTGTGAACATCAGTTTGAAGGGAGGTCAGATCATAACTGTTGTAGGTTGTTATCATCCCCCCTCAGCAATACCTGAAGCTCTGTCCTCTCTGACTGAATTCATAGGAAATTTAAAACACAATGAGATTTTTATGGTAGGAGATTTCAACATTGATTGGAATAAGTCAACCCCCCTCTGCGATAAATTCAAGGAATGTTGCCTTTCTCTCAATCTAACACAACTTATCGATTCTCCTACCAGACCAAACAAAAAATGTCCCGAAAAATCTTCCACCTTAGATCTGTTTTTCACAAATGCACCTCATAAATTTCCTGGTACAGGTGTATTTGCTAACATTTTGAGTGATCATTCCGTAATAGCAGCTCTTAGATCTACTAAACTACCACCTGCTAAGCCCAGAATAATTCAAAAAAGGGATTTGAAACGTTTCTGTGAACAGTCATTCCTTTGGGATCTATCCCACTTTGATTGGCAACGTATTCTACTAATCAACGACGTGAACACCGCTTGGAACTATTTTCATAATAGTTTCATTTTCTTTGTAAACAAACACGCTCCTTTCCGGCAGTTCAGGATAAAGGGCCGTGACAGCCCTTGGTTTACTCCTGAACTAGCTGACCTCCTGCACAGGAGAGATCATCTCTGGGCCGCTGCAAGAAAATCAGACTCAGACTCTGATTGGTTGAAATTTCGGCAGCTGAGGAATAAATGCACAACTGCCATCAAAGCCGCAAAACGTAATTACTTCTTATCTCAGACATCCAAAAATCTAAACGACCCAAAAAAATTCTGGAAAACCATCAAATCTCTCTCAGGCACCCCCCAATCATCTGACCTCCCATCACAACTTCTTGTTGACTCTGTTCCTGTGTCAAATAAGCACGAGATCCTGAACTGTTTCAACAAACATTTTGTTGCTTCTAGTTCATTATTTGACACAGTTACAAATGGAAAAACAGCCACTTCCTCTAATATTCAAACTTCTACAAATCAAATCCCTCCTACAAGTAAATCCTCAGCTAATCACACCTTCTCTTTTTCTCCGTTCTCAGTCAGTGAGGTAAATAAACTGTTAAAAGATCTTGATCCTAAAAAATCTGCAGGTCCAGATGAACTTCCACCTTATTTCTTAAGGCTGGCTGCTCATATCATCACAGTCCCCGTGACCCACATCTTTAATCTGTCCATAAGCCAAAACACCATTCCGGATGCTTGGAAAACAGCCTTCGTTCTTCCTTTGCTGAAGGGAGGTGACCCTACCTCACTGAACAACTATCGACCAATCTCTAAACTCTGCATTTTATCCAAGATCCTAGAAAAACTGATAAACTCTCAGATCAAAAATTATCTGGACTCATTTAACATTTTACCTCTCCATCAATCTGGTTTCAGGAAAAAACACAGCACAACAACTGCTTCTCTGAAGGTTCTTAATGACGTTGCTGAAGCATTGGATGCTAAGAATTATTGTGCTGCACTTTTCTTAGACCTGTCTAAAGCTTTTGACACTGTGGACCATAACATCCTGTGTCATAAGCTCTCAGAAATCGGTTTCTCAGATCACACAATCGGTTGGTTTTCTAATTATTTTTCCAATCGGAGGCAATGTGTTCAACATAACGGTACTTCTTCCAGCTATTTAACAGTTAAAAATGGTGTACCACAAGGCTCAGTTTTAGGACCAACCCTCTTTACAATCTACATAGCTAATGTAGGTCAGAGCATCCCTGATGCATCCTTACATTTCTATGCTGATGATACAGTTGTTTACTGTCGAGCTAAAACAGTAGCTAAGGCTTTCCAGTTACTGCAATCCGCTTTTGACATCATCCAGTCAGATTTGTTCCATCTCAAACTTGTCCTAAATGCTGATAAAACAAAAGGGATGTTTTTTTCAAGTAGGAAGTCGGTCCCAGCAGATCTTCCTCTGATTTTATCATCAAATGGTGTCCCTATTGAGTTTGTTGACTCATATAAATATTTGGGTATCGATTCGCATCTCTCTTTTAAACTCCACGTGGAAAACCTAGTGAAGAAACTGAAAGTAAAACTGGGTTTCTTTTTCAGAAATAAATCATGTCTAACACTGAATGCTAGGAAACGCCTTGTATCTGTGACTTTCCTTCCCTCCATTGATTACGGTGACATTCTCTACATGAATGCTCCTACAAGCACCCTGCGGATGTTGGCTATCATGGTGCTCTAAGATTCATAACTGGCTGTGATTATCGTACCCACCACTGCACCCTGTATTCACTGGTTAATTGGACATCATTAACCTCACGCAGACTCTTCCACTGGTACATTTTCATCTTTAAATCACTTCTTGGTCTGCTGCCCTCATACATCTCCTCCTACATGTCTTTGCGTGAGTGCAGCTACAGCGTGCGCTCTCAGGACATGATTACCTGCAGTGTTCCGTCAGTGAGGACTGAACTTGGAAAAAGGGCCTTCTCCTACTCTGCTCCTGCTTCCTGGAATATCTTACAAAAAGATCTGAAGCTCTCGGCCCTGACCTCTCTAAATGATTTTCAGAATCTGTTGGAATCCTGGCAAAAACCAATGCAGATTTGTTCCTGTTTTTGATTTTGTACATCTACCTTATAATGTTCGCTAGTTTTTGCTACTTTTCTTTTGTTTATTGTTCAATGTATTTGTATCATTGCTATTCATCATTCTTTAGTTTGTAACAGGTCGCTTTCGTAAATGAGCCCTCGAGGCTCAATGAGATTTACCTGACTAAATAAAGGTTGAATGAATGAATGAATCAGCAACTGCCCTGGAAACTCTAAACAGCTATTCTCCACAATAACTCATCTGCTTAATCCCATTAAACAAACTCATGAGGACTCTGTTCAAAAATGCAACCTGTTCCTTTCATCATTTAAAAACAAAGTTGACTCCATCAGATCTCAGCTCCACAACCTCCCTGATCTTCATTTGCCATCTACCCATCTGCGTTCTGGGTCCCTGAGCAGCTTTGATGAAGTTGTTCAGTGTGAGGTGGAGACCATCGTCAAGAAAATGAAGCCTTCATCCTGCGCCCTGGATCCCTTCCCCTCATCTCTCATAAAATCCAATCACTTTGCAATAAGCCCATTAATCACACAAATAATAAATAAGTCTCTACAATCTGGTCATGTTCCACTGCCTCTAAAAACTGCCATCATTAGGCCTCTTCTGAAAAAAATCTAATTTGGATCCCGATATTCTTTCTAATTACCGCCTAATTTCCCACCTCCCATTTCTGTCTAAAGTGCTGGAAAAAGCAGTTGCTGCTCAGCTGCAGATCCACCTACAACAACACTCTCTGTATGAGAAGTTTCAGTCTGGCTTCCGTGCAGCTCACAGTACTGAGACTGCATTGCTGAGAGTAACAAATGATGTCCTCATGGCTGCTGACACTGATTCTCCCTCCCTCCTTGTCCTCCTTGACCTCACTGCAGCTTTCGACACTGTGGACCATAGTATCCTCCTCCACCATCTTCATGTGGAGGTCGGTCTCTGTGACACTGTCCTGGACTGGTTTAAATCTTTCCTCTCCAATAGGCTGGAATGTGTTAGTCTTGGCAATGCCACTTCCCAGACTGTCTGTATCTCCATGGTTTCCCTCAAGGGTCAGTTCTGGGGCCCCTGCTATTTTCCCTTTACATGCTACCTTTAGGTCAAATTATTAATCAGTTCAACATTTATTTTCACTGTTATGCCGACGATACACAGCTTTACATCAGGACTGGAGCATCCTCATCATCACCATTGTCATCTCTCTCTTCACTCACTGCCCTCTCTACCTGCCTGGAGGAAATAAGGGCATGGATGAATCAGAACTTTCTTCAATTAAACTGCTCCAAAACTGAGACCATACTGATTGGCACTGGTACACACATCAACTATAACAACAATTTCCTTTTCTGGACAAGACATCCCCCTCTCCATATCTGTTACAAATCTTGGAATAAAAATGGACTCTCATCTTATATTTGAAAATCACATTAAGCATCTGTTTAAAACCTGCTTCTTCCATCTTTGAGACATCTCCAGACTTCGCCCATCTCTAACTTTTTCTGATGCTGAGAAACTCGTCCATGCCTTTGTCTCCTTCAGGCTTGACTACTGCAACTCCCTGTTTATTGGAATCCCTGGCAAAAATCTTCAGAAGCTTCAATATATTCAAAACAGTGCAGCAAGGATTTTATTGAGAGCTCGTAAATTTGAACATATTACACCCATTCTCCATAACCTTCATTGGCTTCCTGTCACCTACAGAATTCAGTACAAAACTGCTCTCATTACCCACCAATGCTTACACGGAACTTCACCAGATTATCTAAAGGACATTCTTGCACCTTACTCATCCACCCGGTCTCTACGATCACAGAACAGTAATCTCCTTAACCTTCCACGAACCAAATTAAGGACCATGGGAGACCGGGCTGCCCGTGGGAGAATGTGGCTGCCCTCCGCCTATGGAACTCTGACTACCTGAGAGCTCCACAGTCACTGGTTGACTTTAAACAAGGCTTAAAGACCTTTCTTTTTAAGCAAGCCTACTCTGCCTCCACATGATTTTATCTTTGATCTTAGTTGATATTATCATTGTTTTTAATAGATTTTACTATTGATTTTTGTTGTTTTACTTGATTGTATCACTTGTTTTTATTTGATCATTGATTTTAGTTGCACTTTGTAGCACTTTGAGATTTTTGTTAATGAAAAGTGCATTACAAATTAAATTTATTATTATTATTATTATTAACAGTCGTTTTTTATGGGCCAAAGCTAATTTAAAAAATGGACTGAGGCAACGTGGAAAACTGTTCTGTTGTCAGAAAAACTGCAATTTTTTAGAAACCACAGATGCTACATTCTCTGTGCTAAAGAGGAGAGGTCTTCTTCAAAACATTTATACTTTTGGAGATATGTTGACTCAAAATTACCTTCCCCCCTGAAAATTGTACATTTTCTAAGTAATTCTAAGTATTTGCTATGTTTGTTTTTTCATTGTGATTCCTTAGGAGGTTTTTAAATCATTAAATTCTGTTTTATTAACATTTTACACACAATCCTAACTTTTTCTTCTGATCTGGATTTGTACTTGTTCCTTATTTGCTTTCAAAGGTGGCTCATTAAATGTTAAGTATTCCTCTCAGGAGCTTTCCATGCTCCTGTATAAACCTGTAACACAGTTGAAAAGCAGAACATGTTTGTCTTAGTGAGGTATTTGTGACTCCACACCCCAGTAAAGAGGAGTGTACATGTAGACACCTTCACTTCTGTCTCCTGTCTGTCTTCTTCCTCAGGGGAAAACCGGCCGCCCAAAACACTTAATTTTCTTTCTTCTTTTTTTTACCTGGGAGAAACACATACAACCATGGGGAAGCAGGTAAGATCTAATATACAGTATATTTAGCGGCACTTAGCTAAGGCAGTTTATTTACTGTCAACTGTTACATTTACAGTATTTCTCGTGTGCAAAATTCTCTCCAGCTGATCTATAGAGAAGTTTAATGTTTTCCTTTAGAAAATGAAGCTCAGCACTTTAGGCACTGTACCTGGATTTATTCGACACAGGGAATCAACACCTGCATTCTGGAAATGCTAAATGAGCTCATGCATGAATAAACAAGAGCACAAATGCAGGAAGAAGAATGGAGATTTGAGAGGAGCTCATTAAAAGAGCGTGAGGCTGTTTGAGTTTCCGAGTAAGAAAGTGAATTTAGAAATGAGCTGGATCCATTGTCGCAACAAGCCATTCATCCCCGTTTGCACATGCATCACATCTGGTGACAGCTGGGTGGCTCGGATACATCAACTTCCTCATAAAACGACTGCGGCTTGAAACATTCATCTGCCAAGAAGTTATTATTTTCTACTCACAGGGAGAAACTTGTTGATAAGCTTTTGTTGTCCAGGATTTTCAGTTTTGAGAGTTTTTTAAATAACGTAGTTCAGTTTATTATTATTTTTTTTTTAACGAGCAGCATTGCTCCCCTTGTATTTTCTTTGTATTTTGGTGGGAACCAATTTATTGCCATCTTGTTCAATGTACGATTGCTCCAAATGAGTCTGGATATAAAATCCTGGTAACCTCATTTAGGTTTTCTGTATTTTCCATCTTTTTTTGTTACTCTGAAACACCAACGCTGATTTAAATTTGCGTGACGGAACAAAATTGTTTTCTCTTAACGTATTTTAATTCACAAGGAAACTACCGGCACCTTTCAATTACCGTTTTTAAAATGTCAAGAGTCAGAGTCAGAGTTTATTTATTTGTCATACCCATGTGGTGGAATGAAATTATGTACACCGGGCCCCAGTTACATCCAACAAAATTATAAAATGTAAAAGAAAAACGGTAATAAGATCTAAGATATGAACTAAGAAAAACATTAACTAAAAATACGCTAGTACAAAAACAATACGTCCAACAGCAGCACGAACATGAGTCTGTATGAGCAGATGAACATGAATGAACACAGCAACATGAAACAGATCAGCAGCAACATGATGTGACACAGTGATTATTCTGTTTAAAGATTCACGAGTCTAACAGCCTTAGGGTAGAAGCTGTTCCTCAAGGTAGTGGTTCTACACTTAATGCTCCTCAAGCCACTTCCTGAGGGGAGCAAGGCAAAAAGTGTGTGCTGGGTGAGTGGGGTCCTTCATGATGCAGGTGGCTTTCTTCTTGCATCTGGAGGTGTAGATGTCTGGTGGTGGGGAGACTGACTCCAACAGACCTGTGCAGCCTGAAACTGACACAAAAAACTGTTTAAACCTATTTTCCCTTGAAGTGTGTTGTGTATCTCATAAGTTGAACCTATTTAAATTTCACTTTTGCTTTAGGCTCTGTTCCTTCAAAGTCAAAAGTCAAAGTCAACTTTATTGTCAGATCTGCAATATGTACTGTACAGGACATACACAGGACCGAAATTGCGTTTCTCTCAGTCCCTCGGTGCAACAGTAAACATCTAAACATTGAAACACTGAAACATATAATAATAGACATAAGCATAAAATAGTAAAACTAACACTGTCCTGAGTTTTTTGCATAGTGGTATAAGAGTATGAAAATTTACACCAACTCTAAAACTAAAACATTAAACATTTAATGAACATAATACTGTCCTGAGTTTTTGCATACTAGTATAAAAAAAGAGTATAAAAAGTATAACTAAAATAAACTAAAGGTTTCTAGCATTGACATTTGCAAAGTGGCAAAGCAGCGTATGAGTTAATGTACACAGTATATGTATGAGGTAGTAGTTGATGTTGTTATAGAGGCAAAAAGTGGCATATGCAGTAAGGCACATTGGGCATCCCTAAATAAGACCGTTCAGAGCACACTGTATATGTACCAGCAGTGGTGTAGATATTAGAGTAGTGTAAATGTAAACAGTAGTAATTACATGTAAGCAGTAGTAATAAAAGTAAACAGTATTAATAAATGTAAACAGAGAATGTAAACAGTATTATGATTATAGGCAGTGATGTAATACAAACATTAGTGCAAGTATGAGAAGTAGTGCAAACTGTATGAGCACATGACCGAGAGTTTAGTGAATAACCCGTTTGATGACACAGAGTCCAGTGTTAAAATCTTTGTGTTGTGTGGTAATGTGTGAGAAAGTTTTAGTGTTAAGGCAGTTCAAATGGGAGGGGGGGCAGAGCAGGCAGAGTGTTTAGCATTCTGACTGCCTGATGAACAGAGCTGTCTCTCAGTCTGCTGGTTCGAGCCTGGAGACTCCTCAGTCTCCTCCCTGATGGCAGCAGTCTGAAGCAGCTGTGTAGTGGGTGTGTGGGATCACCTGCCATGCGGTGGGCTTTCCGAGTGAGGCGTTTGCTGTGTAAGTCCTGCAGTGAGGGCAAGGAGGTGCCCACGATCTTCTCAGCTGCTCTCACAATGCGCTGGAGGCTCTTGCGGCAGGATGCAGTACATGCACCAAACCACACAGTGATGCAGCTGGTCAGGACACTTTCTATGGCACCTCTGTAGAAGGTGCTCACTGCCAAACGATAAACACAACCCCTATCTAATGGATTTGCAATGCCAACGCCATTAGCAGCTGCAAATTCTCTAAATCTGGTTGCTGTGACAGGACAAAAGCTTTTGTTGGGTCACTCGCATCGTAACAGCCAATAAATGTTCATGGGAATGGGATGTTGTAATGAAATTGGGGCTCTAATGTGTACTGTTTTGTCAGATTACTTTGATCTTCTCATGCTGACAAGGAGCCATTTATCATTATCCTTCACCACTGAAGGCACCAATGTCTGTGTGTGTCTGTGTCTGTATGTAACAATACATTTCATGACCGAGACGTTAAAAATAACATTGTTACCATGAACTTTTATAACAAATAGAAGAACAGTGATAATCTACTTAGTTCAAGTTGCTACAGCTCATCCATCTAATTAAAGTTAAACTTTAATTTCTTTAAGCCAACATTGTTTAAAGTGCTACATACACCAGTAAGATATTAAACCTTTCACAGAACCCCCTTCAAAAGATCAAAACTACTGCCTTCAGTGAAGAGAAAAATATGCCCAATGTTTTTAATATGTCATCAATACACAACTATTTGCACATCTGTGTAATCTGTGCAGCTGGATGTTATTATTCCTTGGAAATGGTTTGATTCATGTTAACCTTCAGAGGATTTAACATCCCTAAATATGTTTGATGTTGTCTAAAAGAAATGCCTTGCTGACACGTTGACAGAAAGTCACAATGAGCTAATGACAAAGAGGCGAACAATGAGATCAGCTTTTAAATATTGGGAACATTTATAACAGCTATGATAGTTGTGATGTTGTGGGTATCTCTGCAAACTGCAGCAATGCACAGTGTCAAAACATCATTTTACTGACCCCGGTCCAAACAGCTGGGCCTTTTGGCTCTGACAGCCTCTTTATACGTGTGAACACAGCCCACCACAACAGATGTTTTAACTAACTGCAGCAAATCTTGGTTTAGAGAGGTTTCAACATGGTGTTTAACTGAGAATAGATGAACTACAATGCCCCAAAACCTCTTCAGTGGAAGGCAGAAAAAGATTATTCTCTTATCTGCCTGTTTTTGAGAGGTTGTCCTTCAGTTCTGCTGCTGCACAAAAAACAACAACGACAACAACAACAACAAAAACCACAGATGCAATCGGGGGCTGGGTGTTGGGTTGAACAACCAGAAGGAAAAGAGTGGTTTAGTGCTTTGCCATCATGTCTTTGATAAGACAAGTCCTCTGTTGTTGGTGGGAGACTTGTGATAAAGATGTGACACCCTATAATAGACCCTGCGCAAGCTGGAAGCAATTACAGAGTCTTCCAAGCTGTGAAGAATGCAGTGAGCATTTAGTGCCCCTTTTCTAAATGACACATCTTTTATTTTATTTTTAGACAAGAAAAAATAAAAGCTCTGACTTTAGCATGACAATGCTGTGGTGTCCCTTAACTAAACAGAATTTTCTTTCCCCAAAGCCCTTCCCATGTTTGTTTAAGTTAGAAAGCAAGGCAGTACATTTAAACCACAAAGATTTAAAATTAGACATGGATGTTTCATTCAACCAAAATATTTTCCTTTGGTCAAATTTCTTCTAAGTTCACATGATCATTTTATCAAATCAAAATGTACTGCATGCTTGTAAAAGAATACCTCAGGTCTTTTGATCAGATCTTTTTGGCACCATTCATGGTCTTAACTCTGCAACTTTTCTTTGTGCTCTTTCAGCCCTTGGTTGTTTGTGAGCTTCTCATAGCTTTTCTTTGTGAGCTGGGAGGTTAGTCCAGTGGTGCTGTCAAATGACTCATGTATTCAGTGCGAGGGAGACCTATACATCATGCTGTGCTTGATTGGGTGTCGTCCAGATTAACACAATCCAGAATAACAAAGTATACATCATAGCCGAGTGTGACGCAGCCAGGATGAGGATCAGTTCCTCCAAATCCGAGGCCATGGTCTTGAGCCAGAAAAGGGTAGAGTGCCCTCTCCGGGTCGAGGAGGAGGTCCTGCACAAAGTGGAGGAGTTTAAATATCTCCGGGTTTTGTTCACGAATGAGGGAAAAATAGAGCGTGAGATCGATAGGTGCAGCGTCGGCAGTGAAGCAGGCGCTGTACCGGTCTGTCATGGTGAAGAGAGAGCTGAGTCAAAAGGCGAAGCTCTCAATTTACCAGTCGATCTATGTTCCTTCCCTCATCTATGGTCATGAGCTTTGAGTTGTGACTGAAAGAACAAGATCATGGATACAGGTGGCTGAAATGAGTTTTCTCCGCAGGGTGTCTGGACTCTCCCTTAGAGATAGGGTGAGAAGCTCGGTCATCCGGGAGGGACTTACGCCAAATTTACAATACATGCGTTCCGGCTCCGCCCCGCTCCGCAGGTCGCAGCTGAGCATTTCAAGTCCAGTTTCCACTACCTCCGCTCCGCTCCGGTCCGCCTGGATGCGCCGCTCCGAGACGCATGCGCGGGAATTGCGAGATCGCGCGATAAATCAAGTGATAAATAAAGTCAAAGTCAAAGTCAACTTTATTGTCAGATCTGCAATATGTACTGTACAGGACATACACAGGACCGAAATTGCGTTTCTCTCAGTCCCTCGGTGCAACAGTAAACATCTAAACATTGAAACACTGAAACATATAATAATAGACATAAGCATAAAATAGTAAAACTAACACTGTCCTGAGTTTTTTTGCATAGTGGTATAAGAGTATGAAAATTTACACCAACTCTAAAACTAAAACATTAAACATTTAATGAACATAATACTGTCCTGAGTTTTTGCATACTAGTATAAAAAAAGAGTATAAAAAGTATAACTAAAATAAACTAAAGGTTTCTAGCATTGACATTTGCAAAGTGGCAAAGCAGCGTATGAGTTAATGTACACAGTATATGTATGAGGTAGTAGTTGATGTTGTTATAGAGGCAAAAAGTGGCATATGCAGTAAGGCACATTGGGCATCCCTAAATAAGACCGTTCAGAGCACACTGTATATGTATCAGCAGTGGTGTAGATATTAGAGTAGTGTAAATGTAAACAGTAGTAATTAAATGTAAGCAGTAGTAATAAAAGTAAACAGTATTAATAAATGTAAACAGAGAATGTAAACAGTATTATGACTATAGGCAGTGATGTAATACAAACATTAGTGCAAGTATGAGAAGTAGTGCAAACTGTATGAGCACATGACCGAGAGTTTAGTGAATAACCCGTTTGATGACACAGAGTCCAGTGTTAAAATCTTTGTGTTGTGTGGTAATGTGTGAGAAAGTTTTAGTGTTAAGGCAGTTCAAATGGGAGGGGGGGCAGAGCAGGCAGAGTGTTTAGCATCCTGACTGCCTGATGAACAGAGCTGTCTCTCAGTCTGCTGGTTCGAGCCTGGAGACTCCTCAGTCTCCTCCCTGATGGCAGCAGTCTGAAGCAGCTGTGTAGTGGGTGTGTGGGATCACCTGCCATGCAGTGGGCTTTCCGAGTGAGGCGTTTGCTGTGTAAGTCCTGCAGTGAGGGCAAGGAGGTGCCCACGATCTTCTCAGCTGCTCTCACAATGCGCTGGAGGCTCTTGCGGCAGGATGCAGTACATGCACCAAACCACACAGTGATGCAGCTGGTCAGGACACTTTCACATAAGGAAGTCAGAACAAAACAATTCATTCGGTGGAAGAAGGAGAACAACAGTAGAGACTGCCTCGCTGTTTGATTGTTTTTTGCATTGAGATATTTTCAGTCTGCCTTGATCTTCTCTCGTAAATGAGCGACAGGACATGGTTTGAGCGACAGGACGTGATTTATTACATTTCAGAATAAAATACTTTTTTTTTATTTGTTTCTTGTATTGCGTTTGTAGGCGTAGTCATAAATGATAGTTGGACAGCATTTTTGTACAAATAAATCCGTATAGAGCTAGGATTAGTCCGCCCGTGGTGATTTTGGTGTAGTGGCTAAGGCTTTTGACTTGGGACCCGAAGGACGCGGGTTCGCGCCCCGGCCACTACACACCTTGGGGTGTCTATGAGTGCACACCTAATTCTCCAGCTCCCCGAGCGCTGACTACGGCTGCTCGCTGCACCACCTGGTGGTGGTTGGGTTAAAGGCAGAAGACCAATTTTGTCTGTCAAGTATGGGAAACATACACAGATGACAAATGTGACATATTATTATTTATTTTGTAAATACGGATGTTGTGCTAGTTCCTTTTCCTGTTGGTGCGACGTAATCTTTAAAAGTTGACTCCGGCACAGCTCCGGCGTCCGGCAGAAATAGGATCGGTTCTAATTTTGACGGACTGCCGTCCGCTTGCCACCGCCGTGCGGAGCCAGTGTAAACGCTCTCATTGATTGTAATGGGTGCGTATTTGCTGCGGAGGTCGGACCGGAGCGGACCGGAGCCGGAACGCATGTAGTGTAAATTGGGGGTAAGAGCTTCTCCACATCGAGAGGAGCCAGTTGAGGTGGCTCGGGCATCTGGTTAGGATGCCTCCTGGACGCCTCCCTGGTGAGGTGTTCCGGGCATGTCCCACCGGGAGGAGACCCAGAGGAAGACCCAGGACACGCTGGAGGGACTATGTTTCTCGGCTGGCCTGGGAACGCCTTGGGATTCCCCCAGAGGAGCTGCTCCAAGTGGCTGGGGAGAGGGAAGTCTAGACCTCCATAGGTTGCTACCCCCGCGACCCGACCCCAGATAAGCGGACGAAAATGGATGGATGGATGGATGGATGTCCTGTACATATTGCAGTTTTGACAATAAAGTTGACTTTGACTTTGAACTTAAAAGTGTCTTTTCCCTTTTTTATGCATCAAGTATAACATCTAACTTATGGCATCATTTAATTTACAGTCACCAACAACAACCTGAACATATAAATGCCAGCCCTGCAGTAAACAGAACCAACAGGAACCACCCATCTGAACCTGATCAAGTCCACCCATTTCTGTCTCAAGATCAATTTTGTGACCTTGAATTCTGGAATTGGTTTTAATAAGAAATACTGATAAGAATTAAAAAGGGTAACTGCATGGGGAACCCTCAAGGCCCTCTAAAACTTCAGAGAAGGTACAATAATTGCACAAAGTGAAACGTTAAAGTTAAAGTTGTCAATAGTGGTGATAACTGTGAACACATCAGTTCATGTGAAAATAATCAAAGTCAGGTCACCGCCCACAACAACCCTTTAAGATTTACCATGTACTGTAATCTCAAACCACAGGAAATGTGTGCTGTGTCCAGAGAATATGTCACATAATTTGTTTTCCCTAAAGCACACCATGAATATTTTTTCCCAAAAAAGAAAGGAGGATCTTCTATGTGACATTACCTGCACTTAATAACTTTTTCCTGTAAGGCTGAAGATGATCCGCAGTTAGTGGTAATTGTCTTTGAGGTGATGTGTTCATTCATTTAGCTTGATGTTCCGACTGATTGTGCATCGGAGCAGCTTGTTTCGGGGATGAACGCAATTAAAATCTTGAACCTTTGCCACGACGAGAACAGCCTTTTGCTTTGGTTTTATTGTTCACTGGCAAAACAAGGAGAGTTCTGGACTGTCGCAGTTAGGGAAAATAATTGCCGCCTCTTAGATCATTGGTAGCACTAAAAAAGACGTTCTTGATGCCAAAGCATATGCTAACTCAATTAGACATGCACTTTCAGACTTTAATTACTGTTATTTCCACGGGACTCAATGACAAACACAATAAATACTGACATTCAAGTTCATGTTGCCCTTCATTTGCCTGTGATCTATAATTTACTCAGTGTGAAAAAAAAAAAAAAAAGATTTGATAGAAATGATGTATGGAGCCGTGCAGTAAACGCAATGATGCAGCACAGCCCCGGAGACTGGACCCATCTGTTCAAGGTTCTGCTATGTAGTTAGAAACTCATCAAAACCTGGTCCCCAAGGTTTGTGCACCCCCCCTTTGTGTCTCCATTTGTTACCTCTTTGTCTCATGGCTGAAAGGGTGGGGAGTCAGGGACAACTGCTCAACCGCAGAAGGGGGAGGATGACGGGCCCCGTGCATTAATGGAGACAGTATCCATGAAATGGGCCTGGTGGAAGTGACGATTCCTGCTCATGATTTATGCTTGCATGAGCACACGGCTGGGGCCAGGGCTGGGTGGGGAGCATTAGCGATGCAGGAGGGCGTGTGGAAAGGGATGCTACTGTATGTTTTGTTTATTCTCTCGTCCATGTGCTACTGGAAGTGGAGAGCGGAGCCGCCACTGGGAGTTGTGGCTTGCAGTTGTGTTTCAGAAGATCACTGTGGACTTCAGTAAGTCAGCTTTAGTGCTTTGATTTCCTGATAGGTAGCCTAAACAAAAGCATGCTCTATTTAGCTGTTGCAATGTTTCAGCTTCTTGCAGTTCGGCCTCCTTTCTGTTAACTTTGCAATATTGTTTGCACATTTTGTTGTATTAGTTGTATAATACGAGGCAAATTCTAAATTAGCAGTCAGAAGTTGTTAAAAGCCAAACAAAACCTTAGGATGTGATGAGCATGCTGCTTTTAGATCAGAGAAATCTTGTCTCTTTCGCAGCTATCAAAGTTTATATAAGGTTTGATTTCACAGCCTGTTTTGCTCTGCTTACTTATCTTCTTTTCCACGAGGGCGTTTCTGACCCTTTGTAGGCCTTTTTTTTCTTCTAATTAATGCAGCTTGATGTGCCAGGCATCATCAGAGAACAGCCTCAGGGAGAACGCGGCCTTATTTAATGGGGATGAGGACTCATTGGCTTTGAATAATTGTTTTGACAGTACTGTTATTTATTGATAAGGGGGTATATGCTCAGTATATTAAAATGTACTTCGGGGTTATTGTTACTGAAATTGCACTAGAAGTGTCACTACCATGATTGCCACATAAACAAATAACCTAATTATCATTGTTGACAGACCACTTTGCTATTAATTTACAGGAAAAGTTGATTTTTTTCTTAAAGCTGATCTATAACGACGGCTTTCATATAGAATGTTTCAACTTTATGTGAATTGCATTTGTTTTGAATCACCTAGTAACAGAAATACACAAAAGTAAATGTTTTGATCAGATTTCTGGACGACAAGCCGGATCAGGAGTCAGTTTCTAGTGGAAGACGTTGGGACAGTTGTTAAAACCACAACCCAGACAAGTTTTATTTTATGGAAGGACAAAAACAGATCCAGACTGTTATTTTTTTCTTCTCTATTCTTGATGTTTATTACAGTTCAGAGAAGGGCGTGACTTTGGACTGACCCAGAAGCAGCATACCATTCTCACTGGCTTCCATGTAGAAGTTATTCTGTGTGAGAGCAAACCCTGAAGTAACACTTTAAGACATTCTTTAGAGATAAAATAAGAGTTTTAGATACAATTTGCAGGAGAGAAGGCACACTGAGGAACTTGTATTAGAATGTTGTAGCTTTGCTGTCTGTGTGTTTTACACAGAAAGTGGATTTGCTCTGATCTGTGTACAAACCCATTAGTGTGCTGTTAAAGTGCACAGAACAAACCCAACAGGAGCGTCCCATTCACAACCATGCTTAACGTGCTAATCATTTCTCTCGGCTTGCCAGTTAAAGAGCTTTAGTTGCCGTTCCAAGAGGAGAGTGACCTCTCTCAGGTATTGTTGCCTTGCGCACACTGTCTTTGCACTTCGCACTTCCTTACACAATGCTGTTGACTTCAGATTGGCACGGCCTGCTGGAAGGCAGTGAATAGTAGCAGACAGCGATGGGCTTGACGGAGAAACAAACAAGCTGTGATGAGAGAGCTGAAGGCTTGCCAGGGAAAAAGATTAGAGTGGCATTTGGCTCAAGAACCAGGATGCATCGCTGCTCTTGCCACACTACCATGGCAACCAAAGCTTTATGCTTCCCTTGTAGTCCCCCCCGCTGAGTGTCCAGACTGTACCAAAGAGCCATTTAAAGATCTTGACCCTGACATACACCAAGCTGCACAACATAAATCGCATTTCCCTCAACCCATCTGCATGAAATAGACATCTGCTGTCATCTATGTCTTTCCTTAAATAACATGCAACTGTGTGAGGTGTAAAATAAAATAAAGCCTGTTATAAGTGTGCATGTAACCTTAACAGAGCTCCTCTGAAATCCCATCAGTCCCAGAGCTCCCATTTTGTCATGCAGGGCACCTCTGTTCCCTGGTGACCAATCAGGAGTGCTTCCTCGGAGGCTAAAAGCATCCCCTTACTGCCTCATCATCACATGTGATTGACAGCCACCCCAAAAGGATGAAAGAGGGGCGTTATTTACCTCCCCGTGTTCTCATGGGGCTAAGCTAATGATCTCAGCCAACAAAATAATACAAAGAAGGGAAAAGCCTGAGAAGTCAGTGTCTGGTTGAACCATTTGGAGCAGTTTCGACTTCCTTTTGGGGAGGATTTGAAAAAAAAAAAGGGAGGCTGTGTGAGGAGAATTTCAGAGATAGCAGAAAACAGCAGAACCCAGACGGAAATAAAAAGTACGTAAAGGGAAGCTTTTGAAGAAAGTTGGCATTTTTAGAAAAGTCTCTTCCTTGGTTGTGTGCTCTGTAGTTCTGTCACTCAGACTGTGGGCTCTCTGCTTGAATGACTGACAGACTGGGAGGTAAGGCACACTCCTTATCTCCAGGGGAAATCTCTTTTCGACTTTTTTTTTTTGCATTGAGTGTTTTAGTTTGTTGAATTGAGGACTTCACAGTCGTCTGCATTTGGATATTTGATATAGTGAGTGTTTTCTCCAACAGGCGAACAGATTTCACTACATTTATGCTGACCCCAATGTTTTTTTTTGTTTGTGTTTTTCGAGTGCACCATGGATCTGGATTGTTTTTCTTAACTTCCCTTTTTTTTCTGTACACTCCACGCCAAGCTGAAACATAAGGACTCCTGGAAAGGGCCTTGGCTTACTACTAATCCAAATAAAACTGTGCTGTTTCAGCTGCATCAAAAACACCTTATTTGTTAATAAATGTTCAAAATTTTGACATTTCTGACAAGGTCGTTTCAGGTAACCCGGTTTCCTCAGTTCAACTGTGAGCTGAGAAACTCATCAAACGATGCGATCAGACTCTGTTTGGGTCGGCCTGCATATGTTAGTTATTTTCTGTGCAGCTGAGGTCCAGTGAACAGATGCCAGCAGTCTGACAAACTTTCAGCACTTTCTTCATTGGCTGTGGAAACCTCGGCGCATTCCTTCGAGTTTCCATTTACCGAATATGTCCAGACTGAGAACTAAAACAGAGACGCTTTGGCGTTTGATAGCAGCTAAGATATAAATATATGAAATATCTTTTGTCCAGGGAAGGTTTTTTTTACACATGAAAGATGTCAATAGTGCTGTCTATAACAATTGACAGTATATTAATTGACTCCTGTTAGCCAAGATAAACTTTGCACCATGTCCTCTCTGGAGAGTAAATCTATATTTGACTAATTGGTTTGGTTTTATTGAACGTGCCTTGCATTTCCAACAGACTGAGGATCATCTAACAGGAATACAGGTAGTCCCCGACTTACGAGCGAGTTCCGTTCCTGCGAGGCTCTCGTAAGACGAAAATCTCGTACGTCGGAACACGAAACACGTGTTCTCGTAAGTCCGGATTTTCGGTCGTAAGTCGGAAAATTTATGCTAGCGCTACTACGAACACTCGTTTTTCAACACAAATGTTCATACTAGTTCATAAACATGCTCAGAAACTTGTTTCCAAACGGTTAGCTAACACACTTTCATCTAAAAACACATAAAAGTGCTGTATTTTTTGTATGTTCTTTACAAATTTACTGCTCGTTCGCCAGCTCGTAAGTCCGGAACCTCGTAGGTAAGAGCGCTCGTAAGTCGGGGACTACCTGTATAACACAATGGATGCTGTTTTTGTTTTGTTCAGCAGGTTTTGGTTTAAGCTTGACAAAAAAAAGGGTTGGTTTAGAGATTGGACTGTCTTCCACTGATGGCTCTGAAGCTGCAAAGGTCCTGCCCCTTCTTCATGATTGGCCAGTTGATCATATTGCAGCCCACAACATCTAGATGGGATAGTTCAGTTAGAGTACATAAAAAAGTGGCAAGTTTTGATCCTTCAGCAGGCTTAGACGAGAGGGTTAAAGGCTCAGAAACTCACCGTGAGTCAGAGAGGCAAATCGCTTTGCTTTAAGTTCAGACACTGCAGTGGATCAGCGTTGCCAGGTTTAAAATATCAGCAGTGACTGACTGTAGAGGTGGCTCTTTCATTCTGCTCCTTCTTTATGGCTGGAACCATGAGCCAGGTGAGTCAGAAGGTTACTGGAAACCCAGCCTGCATTTTTATACTACAGTGCCGCTGCGCTTTCAGACTAAAACATGAGTCACAATGCGCTTCCAAGCCTCCAGGCAGGGATCTGTTTGAGAGCTAAGGGTCTTTGGTTGTTGTGTTTTTATCCCCGCTTGTTCTGAACGGGATAACACTTGAGGGATAAGATGACTAAAGTGAGAAGTGAGAAGACTGGCGGGGAGTTTGTAATTGAACTGCACAGAAAAGGAGTGGGTGCAGACAAAGTGAATTTCCAGTGACACGACTGCAGTTCATTGTGGGCTTTTCAGAATTTATTTAATATGTTCCTGTTTCTCTGTGTGTTTTCAAATGTTTGTTGATGCTACAATTTACCTTGATATCTTTTTTTTAGTCTTTCCCTTCTTCCTCATTGCTCTATTTTCTTGGTAAGCGGAAATGTATTTTAATCATATTTAGTTAAAGTTTGACATTTCCCCCATAAAAAGAGCAAATCTGTCTTTCTCTGTATCAATAAGTAACTGATTTGTGTGAAGAGGAATGTTAGACATCCTCCCACCAGAGCACCACCTCTGTAACTAATAGATAACAAGCGGTCACCATGGGAACACGTCTAGGATAGCAGACAGATTTTGGCCCTAACCAGGCCCCTTTTAGTGCACATTGCTTGTTATATGGGCCAAATCTTGCCCATACAATAGATGCTAAAATTGGCTCATTTTGAGTTTTGGTATGTGATGTACATGGAACACATATGGTTCATATTTCTTATTGATGGACATTTGATCTAAAGAGCTTCTAAGAGAAACTAAACAAAAGGAAACATGACAATAGACCCAGGGTGGGAGTAAATATGTTGAGATTTTCACTGTTTGACAGGAGAGCTGTGATGGCTTGGTGGTCAGTGCTGTGATTTTGTAAAAGGTTGTTTGTTCAAGCCCAGGTTGCATCAAGAATGGCATCTATGAAACAATCATTAAGTCTTACATGTTAGTTTGCTCTCTGTGGCAAACTCCTGAAGAAGGGGGCAGCTGTTATAAACTTACTGTTGTTATAAATGAATGTCACATTACTTTTATGTGGAGTTCTTGCTGAAAACGTTTTAGCAACAATTGATATAACTGTCATAAGTGAAGAACATGTGTTTTAATGACAACTATGTGCTGCATTTCACTTAAGTATAATTTAACCACTCATAAATTTGGTTTACTAAGTTAATTCATTGGGAAAAAAGTGGTTATAACATTTGCATAGCAGGATGCAGTTAGATAAACTTAATGTGGACTATTATACAAATCAGCCACACGATGTCGCTGTTTCCCGTTTTCTAAAGCAGGACAGTTCTCCATGATTAACAAACCATTAGAAGGACAACAGATAAATTATGATATGTTTGGCATTCAGATTTTTTACTTTTTTTTACTTTTAAAACGTAAGTTTCCTCAGTTTGAACTGCTGGGGTAGCAGGTTACACCCGCCTAACTGGAAAGTCACATTCCACGAAGTTCCTGTGGTTTGTGGAAAGGATCCGGTGCTTTCCCGCTGCTGCCACCTGCCAAGCTGAGCAGGAAATGAGCTGAGGGCAACTTGTGATGCTGACCAGAATGAACTGTGCAGCTCACACAGTGATATATACTATATATATATATATATTATATATAT
>JBBPBX010042795.1:17355-28230 GCA_038048925.1 Garcialebias charrua | reverse complement strand
AGTGTCCATGGCTGGATCTACTCTGGGGCGGGTTGCTGGCGGGGCCTGTGGGCTCTTCACCGCAGCCTCCTTGGAGTTCTGTATTGTGGTTGTTGGGGATAGCCCGGAGCTTCCCTCTGCTTCTCTCTGGGGGGATGCAGTTGTCCCTGTCGGGAGACTCATGGGGCTCTGGGCTTGGGGGCCGCTGTGTGTCTGTGGCTCTGGGTTACCATCATGTTCTGTGGGGGCGGGTCTGTGAGTCCCCACATCCTCTATTGAATATTCTTATGGATAAATCTTATAGTGACAAGCATGCTCACACATGTGTTTAGATTCAGGTGTTTGTCAGATTTGCATTCAGTTGGGTTGTGGTGGCCACTAAATACATCTTGTATCCCCATGTACTGTATAAAATACATTCTTTTTTTTGTGTGTGTTTTTTGCGGCTCTAGTGGCCGATTTTTGTTGAGGAGGATGAGGGCGAAACAGGGCAAGTGAGAGGGAGACATTGTGGACCGGGATGTGAACCCGTGACACCACAGTGAGGGTTAGCCTCGAATATCGGCCGTGCTCTTAACCACTGCACCAAAGCTACGGCCCCTGCATAAAATACATTCTAATGATGTTATAAGTATCATTATACTGCATATGTTGTTTTGTTATTGGGGTTTCTCGGTTTTGTCTTTTTTCTTTCCGCAGGTCTTGAGGCAGACTTCAATGATGTTGATTTGTGTTCTCTTTATAACTCTCTCTCTCTCCTCTACTCCTATCACCTTCTTACTCTTTTACCCCTTCTCTCACTTTTTTAGCTTTGTTTTCTACTTTGCCTTTTCATCCATGTGTCCATTGTATCTTAAATAAACCCAAAGCAAATTCTAAGCCACGACGAGCCACGACGACCTTGATGCATCTAAAAAAGCTGGTCCTCTGTCCAGAGGACCAGACTTAGCTTTTTTAGATTTTTCTACCTGGATTATTGAGCATGCATCAGGGTACCTTGATGCATGCTCAATAATCCAGGTAGAAAAATCTAAAAATTAAAATTAAAAAAAGCTCAGAAGACAAAGTGGCATCATTCCCAAGAGCCTGGATGTCAGGCTCTGTCCCTGTCTGTTTCTTTAGGCTCTGTCCCTGTCTGTTTCTTTAGGCTCTGTTTCTTTGTTATTTTGTGTTCCCCTCCTGCCATACTTTGTTATTCTGAGCTTTGTTTACTGGTTTCTGTGTATCTCATTCAGTCTCTGTCATTTCCCACTCCTCAGTCTGTCTCTCTGTGCTCAGGCCTTCAGCATTAATCATTCACAGCTGGTCCTCATTCTAATCACCCCAGGTGCTCCTCACTGTCTTGTTTGTGTCAGTATACAAACTCTGTGTACTCACTCCTTGAGCACTGGGGCTTTGTCTTTCCAAGGTGTGTGATCTGCTCAGCTCAGCTCATCTTATCTCAGTAAGTGTTTTTGCTCCACTATCAGCATTATTATTTTTGTTAAATAAATCATTGTTCATTTTACATTCGTGAGCCAGTCTGTTTTTCTGCACGTGGGTTCCAACATTAAACAGCAGATCATGACAGAAAGCCCCGGTCATCAGAAAGAGCCCAGCACAAAAATAGATATCTTTGAATGGCTTGCCCGTGAGGCAGACAAAACTGCTCAGAGGGACAAGGAGAAACAGGAACGGATAGAGGAGCCTGTGTTTCGGACTGAACCCGTCTGGAGATGAGGTCACCACAGCCCGGAGGTGGAGATCCTACCATCACCTCTTCTTGTGGAGGAAGAGGAAATGAGGTCTCAGTTCTGGGGGAGCCGCCTGGCTTTTAAGCCAGCTTCTTCCTCCACCCCGCCGGCTTATTGCTCGTCACATCTGCTGCTGTGGTCAGACGATGACGCTGAGCTGGAGGATGAACTCTGGGGTGCGCCCATCCTCAGCTCACACCACCAACGCAGCAGGAAGAGGCGGCAAAGAAGAGGCAAGACCACCGACTCTCAGCTTCATCCCTCTCCACCTCACCTCGCCGCTGCACCCCGCTGTCCGTCTCCTCCTCGCTCGCCACCAGATGTACAGCCCAGCCCTCGCTTTCTGGAGGAGGGAGAGAGGGTGTCACAGGAGGAGCTGGAACGTTGGCAGGCAGCTTTTGTGGCAAAGTACTTGCCATCTCTGGTCCTTGGTGCTTCGGCTGCTGCAGACCTCGACGCTTCGGCTGCTGCAGACCTGGACGCTTCGGCTGCTGCAGACCTGGACGCTTCGGCTGCTGCAGACCTGGACGCTTCGGCTGCTGCAGACCTGGACGCTTCGGCTGCTGCAGACCTGGACGCTTCGGCTGCTGCAGACCTCGACGCTTCGGCTGCTGCAGACCTCGACGCTTCGGCTGCTGCAGACCTCGACGCTTCGGCTGCTGCAGACCTCGACGCTTCGGCTGCTGCAGACCTCGACGCTTCGGCTGCTGCAGACCTCGACGCTTCGGCTGCTGCAGACCTCGACGCTTCGGCTGCTGCAGACCTCGACGCTTCGGCTGCTGCAGACCTCGACGCTTCGGCTGCTGCAGATATCACAACGGCAGTCTCGACGGTGGTCTCCTCGACGGTGGTCTCCTCGCCTGCAGTCTCGACGGTCGTCTCCTTGCTTGCAGACTCGACGGCGCCCGACGACGAGGGTCCGGATGACGTCTCAGAGGAGCCCGACGACGAGGGTCCGGATGACGTCTCAGAGGAGCCCGACGACGAGGGTCCGGATGACGTCTCAGAGGAGCCCGACGACGAGGGTCCGGATGACGTCTCAGAGGAGCCCGACGACGAGGGTCCGGATGACGTCTCAGAGGAGCCCGACGACGAGGGTCCGGATGACGTCTCAGAGGAGCCCGACGACGAGGCGACGACGAGGGTCCGGATGACGTCTCAGAGGAGCCCGACGACGAGGGTCCGGATGACGTCTCAGAGGAGCCCGACAACGTCTCATCGCCCGACGAAGCCTCAGAGGGTCTCTACGATGAGGGTCCCGACGAAGAGGGTCCCTATGACGTCTCGGAGGATCCCCACAACGAGGGTCCCGACGAAGAGGGTCCCCACGACGTCTCGGAGGATCCCCACCACGAGGGTCCCGACAAAGAGGGTCTCCACGACGTCTCAGAGGGTCCCTACGACGAGGGTCCCGACGAAGAGGGTCCCTACGACGTCTCGGAGGGTCTCCACGATAAGGATCCCGACGAAGAGGGTCTAGACGAAGCAGACGACGTCTCCGAGGGTCTAGACGAAGCAGACGACGTCTCCGAGGGTCTAGACGAAGCAGACGACGTCTCCGAGGGTCTAGACGAAGCAGACGACGTCTCCGAGGGTCTCGACGAAGCAGACGACGTCTCCGAGGGTCTCGACGAAGCAGACGACGTCTCCGAGGGTCTCGACGAAGCAGACGACGTCTCCGAGGGTCTCGACGAAGCAGACGACGTCTCCGAGGGTCTCGACAACGTCTCCGAGGGTCTCGACGAAACCTCAGATGGTCCTGACGACGAGGTCCCCGACGACGTCTCAGAGGGTCCCCACGACGAGGTCCCCGACGACGTCTCAGAGGGTCCCCACGACGAGGTCCCCGACGACGTCTCAGAGGGTCCCCACGACGAGGTCCCCGACGACGTCTCAGAGGGTCCCCACGACGAGGTCCCCGACGACGTCTCAGAGGGTCCCCACGACGAGGTCCCCGACGACGTCTCAGAGGGTCCTCACGACGAGATCCCCGACGACGTCTCAGAGGGTCCCCACGACGACGTCTTATCGCCCGCCTCGGCGCCCGACGACGTCTTATCGCCCGTCTCGGCGTCTTATCGCCCACCTCGGCGCCCGACGACGGGGGTTCTAGCAACGCAGACAACTGTGTTCCGGCCGACGACTGTGTTCCGGCCGACGACTGTGTTCCGGCCGACGACTGTGTTCCGGCCGACGACTGTGTTCCGGCCGACGACTGTGTTCCGGCCGACGACGACTGTGTTCCGGCCGACGACGACAAAGGTGTTCCGGCCGACGACGACAAAGGTGTTCCGGCCGCCGCTGGGCGTTACTCTGGTCGCCCGCCTGACGTATCGCCGCTCGATGGACGACCTCCTGGACGTCCTCCGAATCTGGCTGATGGCGATGGGCGACCTCCTGGGCGTCCCCCGGATCTGGCTGATGGCGATGGGCGACCTCCTGGGCGTCCCCCGGATCTGGCTGATGGCGATGGGCGACCTCCTGGGCGTCCCCCGGATCTGGCTGATGGCGATGGGCGACCTCCTGGGCGTCCCCCGAATCTGGCTGATGGCGATGGGCGACCTCCTGGGCGTCCCCCGGATCGGGCTGATGTTGGCCCGCCGTCCTGCCTGTTGCCTCCCTCCGCCCGCCCTTGTTCTTGTGGGGTCCGTCTTGGGGGTGTCAGGTGCCACCCTTGAGGGGAAGGGGTTATGTCAGGTTCTGTCCCTGTCTGTTTCTTTAGGCTCTGTTTCTTTGTTATTTTGTGTTCCCCTCCTGCCATACTTTGTTATTCTGAGCTTTGTTTACTGGTTTCTGTGTATCTCATTCAGTCTCTGTCATTTCCCACTCCTCAGTCTGTCTCTCTGTGCTCAGGCCTTCAGCATTAATCATTCACAGCTGGTCCTCATTCTAATCACCCCAGGTGCTCCTCACTGTCTTGTTTGTGTCAGTATATAAACTCTGTGTATTCACTCCTTGAGCACCGGGGCTTTGTCTTTCCACGGTGTGTGATCTGCTCATCTCATCTCAGTAAGTGTTTTTGCTCCACTATCAGCATTATTATTTTTGTTAAATAAATCATTGTTCATTTTACATTCGTGAGCCAGTCTGTTTTTCTGCACGTGGGTTCCAACATTAAACAGCAGATCATGACACTGGAACTATTGGTCAGCGGGCACCGGGCAAGCAAGACCCTTCAGAAGGCACAGACGCAGCTGCTGAATGATTGGGTGAGACAGACCAATTTTACTATTGAGACCTTGAAGGCCAAAGAAGAGCACATTAAACAAAACTAACAACGTGCCTAGATCAGACCACACTTCAGAAAGTGATAGACTTTACAGATCAGGCACGCGTAGCACAACATGTTAAGTCCAAGACTCGACAACTAAACAAGTTTAACTTACTAATAACTCGTCAACAACATCACAATTCCAATAACAACACATTCAGTGTAAGACAACACTCCGCTACACAGTTACATGCCAGGGAGAAAGAAAAGTGGATGAAGAATTTATCTGACAGACAGCTCGCCCAACTGGAGACAGAGATTCTTGCCAGGGGACTGAACTTTGCAGTTGCACCAAGTAGAATCCCTCTGGTGGAGATGGTCACAGCCATTGAGTCAGCCATCCATAACAAAAAAAATTAAAGAGTTTAAAGTAGAACAACTCAGAGTCAAAGTTTCAGCCTGCCTCAGTAATGCCAAACCACCACCTTCCAACACCAGTAGAGAAGAGAGGGATGCACTCACCACTCTTAGCAAGGACAAAACCATCATAATTCTCCCAGCAGACAAAGGAAGGTGCACAGTGATTTTGAACCAGAAAGACTATCATGAGAAAGTTATGTCACTCCTTAGTAGGCATGTAACGGTTGTAGTGGGTGTACCGAACCGTTTCGGTACAACACGTTCGGTTCAGTCCACCTGCGTACCTTTTCGGTTATTTTTTTCACTCATTGAACGTTAATATATGCGCCGCGGAACAAAATTTCCTGGGCGCGTTTCAGCACGGAGCTATTATCGCGTAGCACGCGCAGCATTATTAGCCATTAGCTGCTTGCTCCGGTCTCCTGTTTGGGAACGTTATGGCTTTCTTGTTAAGACGAGCGCACATTCAAAGCTGTATGTGTGGACGACTTTGCAGCAGCTGCGTGACGCAGCTCTCTGCAGCAGACAACACATCTAACGTGAACGCGCTTGAAACTACGTAATCGGAATGTGAACGAAGAAACCGCAGCTGTTAAGTGCGCTAACAGCAGCTGCATTTAAACTACTTCTTCAGGTAAATCAGGTCGGTCCAGAGCAATAACACAAACTGTATGAGTTCTGAATCTAAGTCTGAATGCTGTTGCGCAGGCTTTAAAGTTACTGATCCTCGCTACCGCTACGAGAATCCATCACTCAAAAAGTTCAGCTCTTTATGAAAAAACTGTATTGTCAACAAGCCCTGGAGCTGATTAAAGTCCTGATGAGATGAGTGAGAGCTTCAACCGTTCAAGAAGAGGTATTGTTATTTTATTATTATTATCATATAAATAATCTTTTTTGTTTAAAATCATAATCTTATTAACTTGTTTTTTTATCTCTTTGTTTTATTACAAGTCTGGGACAGAGGTAGCTGCTCTCTTTGTCCACTTCAGGGACAGACATCCACCAGAGATCACCTGCAGCTAAGAAGTGTGTGATGACTGAACTGAACTGAACTCTGAACTGTTCCAGGACCTGTCCCACTTGGAGGAGGAGGTCCAAGAAGTTGTGAGTACAGTAATGAGGACAAATACAGCCACACTGCTGCTACTGGACAAAAACTTGATTAGTTAGATTGTAAACAGTCTGTTGCTGCTTATTGTTCTGACTGTTATTGTATTTATTAAGATTTTTATTATTGTTAATATAGTTTATTTATTGTAGAGTGCTGTTTATTTAAAATATCATCCAAATGGGTCACTTTTATTTATTACTACAATACAATACAAACATATTTTTGGCATATTTTCAAAATAAACATTTTGTAAGTCTTTATTTTGTCTTTTTTTTGTACCGAAAATAAACCGAAAATAAACCGAACCGAGCCCTCCTTGTAGTTGAACCGAACCAAAATGTGATTTTAGCATACCGTTACACCCCTACTCCTTAGTGACTTAACCACTTATGAACCGCTGAAAAGACATCCCGGAAGTGGTTACAAGAAGAAGTTGATAGATTGACTGAAAATTTTAGAGCAGGACAAAGGCTATTGACAGTATTCTGTACCACAGACTGTACCCAGGGGAGGCCACGCCTAGTCTGTATGGTTTACCCAAAATCCACAAACAAGGTGTACCTTTAAGACCAATTGTTAGCATGATTAACTCGGTCACTTACAATGTTTCCAAATATCTGGCGTCAGTACTCATCCCTTTAGTTGGCAGCTCAGAACACCACATACAGAACACCATGGACTTTGTGGATAAGGTGAGATAGATAGATAGCTTTATTTGTCCCCGTAGGGAAATTAGTTTGCAACATTGTCAGCAGGCATTGACATAAAGGACATACTTATACAAGAAAGTTAATTCTCAATAGTCCAGGTATCAAATCCGCTCATTCTCAATCAGTTCATCTGGACAGTTTCTTTTTAGCAGAAACATACTTTCTTATACTTTCTATACTTATACATACATGACATTAACATCCATCATTACAGCAAAAACGTTTCAGCTCAGTAATTCATGATGTTTGTATTATTTAATGATTTAATTGCTTGTGGTATGAAAGAAAATTTTGTTCTGTTTCTTGAGAATAAAGGAAGGCCGTACCTTCGCGCTGAAGGAAGCAACTCAAATGAGGATCTGAGGGGATGTGTGTTGTCTGCTATAATCTTGTTAGCCTTCCTCCTTCATTCATTCAACCTTTATTTAGTCAGGTAAATCTTTTGAACCTCATGGGCTCATTTACGAAAGCGACCTGCTAAAACTAAAGAACAATGAACAGCAGTGGTAGAATTTCCTTAAACAATAAACAATAAACAAACAAACAATAAACAATAGAAAACAAAAGAGAGAAAAAAACAAAAGAAAGTTTTTTTTTTTTTTTTTAACAAAGTATCAAAAAACTAGCAAAACATTATAAGGTAGACGTATAAAATCAAAGACAGGAACAAATCTGCATTGGTTTTTGCCAGGATTCCAACAGATTCTGAAAACCATTTAGAGAAGTCAAGGTCGAGAGCTTCAGATCTTTTTGTAAGATATTCCATGAAGCAGGAGCGGAGTAGGAGAAGGCCCTTTTTCCAAGTTCAGTCCTCACTGACGGAACACTGCAGGTAATCATGTCCTGAGAGCGCACACTGTAGCTGCACTCACGCAAAGACATGTAGGAGGAGATGTATGAGGGCAGCAGACCAAGAAGTGATTTAAAGATGAAAATGTACCAGTGGAAGAGTCTGCGTGAGGTTAATGATGTCCAGTTAACCAGTGAATACAGGGTGCAGTGGTGGGTACGATACTCATAGCCAGTTATGAATCTTAGCGCACCATGATAGACAACTCATAATTCTGTCCATGTATATCTTTTCCATACTTGGCAGAGGGGTCCCTAACAGTTTGCTGGCTGTACTTCTCAAGGATTTCTTCTGAGCCTCTGTAGCATTGCCAAACCAACAGATGTTACAAAACGTTAAAATACCTTCAATAAAAGCAGAATAAAACATTAAAAGCATTGAGTTATTGACTCTAAAAGAACCCAGTTTCTTTAAAAAATACATCCTCTGCTGAGCCTTGGTGCTAATAAGGTCAGCCCATGAGTCCCACTTTAAGTGACAGTCCAGAACCACGCCCAGGTACTTGTAGCAAGGGATATCATGTCATCATGGAGACTGATGAAACAATGGTCTCTTTGGATGTCACATCACTCTTTACGTGCATTCCTGTTGATGAAGCAGTAGAGGTGGTCTGTTTAAGGTTAAAATCAGACACAACTCAGAACAGCAGGACCACGCTTTCCACAGAACAACTGTGTCAACTCTTGAAACTGTGCCTGCAGTCAACCTACTTCACATATGGGGAGCAATATTATAGGCAGAAACATGGGTGTGCTATGGGGTCTCCAGTTTCTCCTATTGTTGCCAACCTGTACATGGAGGAGGTAGAAAAGAGAGCCTTGACATCCTTTTCAGGGAGACCACCAAGTCATTGGTTCAGGTATGTTGACGACACCTGGGTTAAAATTAAATCTCAGGAAGTCCAACATTTCACTGATCACATCAACTCTGTGGATAAATATATCAAGTTCACACGAGAAGATGTAAAAAATGGCAGGTTGGCTTTCTTGGACTGTGAGGTCTCAGTTTCTGATAGAGGAAATTTGCAAACTGAGGTGTACCACAAACCCACCCACACAAACCAGTATTTGCAGTTTGATTCCCATCACCCTTTGGAGCACAAGTTAGGAGTCATCAGGACTCTGTACCACAGAGCAGACAGCGTCCCCAATATCTCAGGAGCCAGACAGAAGGAGAAATCCCACACAAGACAGTCTCTAGAGAAATGTGGATTTCCTAACTGGGCCTTCCTCAAAGCAGAGAAGAAACCCAAACAGGACTCCAGCCAGCCATCAGGTGAAAAGAAGGAACCCAGACCCAGACCAGTGGTCATTCCGTATGTTGCGGGAGTTTCAGAGAAACTGAGACGTTTATTTTCTAAACACAACGTCCCAGTGGCTTTTAAACCCCAAAATACATTACGGCAAAGACTGGTTCATCCCAAAGATCCAGTCCCCCGGCACAAACAGAGTAATATTGTGTATGTTGTTCAGTGTCAGGAGGGCTGTGATCAGTCTTATATCGGGGAAACTAAACAGCCACTGGCCAAAAGGATGGCCCAGCACAGAAGATCAACATCATCAGGTCAGGACTCTGCGGTCTACACTCATCTCCACGCCAGCGGTCACTCTTTCAGGGATGAAGATGTTCACATCCTTGATAGAGAGGAACGATGGTTTGAGAGAGGAGTAAAGGAGGCCATCTTTGTGAAAAGAAACCGTCCATCATTAAACAGAGGTGGAGGCCTCCGGGTTCAACTGTCCCCCACTTACAATGCTGTTATTGCTAGTATCACTCAGCCCTCTGTGAATAGCAAACAACCATCAGGGTGCTAACCATCCATCGTTAGGCTGATGGTCATTATTGATCATGTGAGCAGATGGTTTCGGCTGTCATCAGCAAACTGGTTGATCCACTGTGAGAGGGTGCTATTTATAAGTCTGAGCTGAATACAGCAGCTCAGATTGAGGAAGTCTTATGGACGAAAGACGAAACGTTTCTACTTTTATGTTTTGTTTTTTGAATGTCCAGAGGACCAGACTTAGCGTTTTTAGATATCTTCCTTAGACTGCAAACAAAACAGATAAAAAAGAGTTAATCATATTATAATTTTAAAGAGAAAAATGTAATTAGATCACAATAATACAATACCTCTTCTTGCACGGTCATCATATGATGTGGTCGAATATTCTCTCGCTCATCATTGATGTGGCAGGGCTTTAAGTCTGGGGTTGGGCTTGTTGATTACTGTAGTTGTAGCTTTTTCATAAAGTGCTGGTACAACTTTTTGGCTGAAGTGTTGACGTGATGGGATGTCGTAGGCAGAGGGGCTCAAGAACTTTAATTATAGCATAAAGCCGACGCAGCAACAACATTTGGATGTAGATCCAGAGCTTTAAAAACTCCTACAGCTTGTGTTATTGCTCTGGACTGCTCTGAATTACTTGATAAAGGGTGTTTAAATGCTGCTGTTATCTGTCTTTGCAACAAGCTGCTATTCTGTAGAAGAGACGTTCACATTCGGATGATGTTATTTCAAGTGCGTTAACAAGTAAGACGTGTTGCCTACTGCAGATCCAATCTCCGTGAAACAACGTCGACACACAGCTTTGGATTTGTCCACTTGTCTTTTAACAAGAAAGCCAGAATGGTCCCGAACAGGAATGAGATGGCTTGTTTGTTGCCTGCTAAGCTGCTAATGCTACGTGTGCTGTAAGATAATAGCGCCGTGCTGAAACACTCAGGAACTTTAGTTCTGCAGTGCATAATCTCTTGTTAATCTAATTTAATGAGCGAAAAAATATCTGAAACAGTACACACGTGGACCGAACCGAAAATGCTGTACCGAAACAGTTCAATACACCCACATGTACCTTTAC
>JBBPBX010042794.1:7476-19350 GCA_038048925.1 Garcialebias charrua | reverse complement strand
ACAAATCCCCAAAATGTTGGGACAGGTAGCAATGAACAAATAAACAAGAATTAATGTTGCATAGACTTGTTTAAGACATTTATTATTTATATAATGTCCGCTATAATAAAAGTCTAATAGGTCAATTGGAGTACCTGTAATCAGTGGTGGGCACCGCTAATTAAAAAATTAGTTCCACAATTTCTAAAACGTTTATTAATTTTTTTAGGTCCACAATTTCAAAAGCACAAATGCCTTATGAAAATTAGGGGAAGCTAATCTAATCCGCTATTTATATTCAACAATTTGTAGCTGGCAGCGTTTAGCAATATTTGCACCATACTGCCAACTACAGGTGTATAAACTGTTATACACCTTACCCTACCTCTAAACGGCAATTTGCTCGGGGTGTCATCTATTAAAATATACCTTTCACTCAGGGTCCAAAATTTTAAAAGTTGTTTAATGTGTGGATTGCTATTTCGGCTGCTCCTTTGTCTTTTTCTTTTGTTTTTTGGAGATTTTTCATTAAAGAAGAATCAATAAAGTAATTTTAAAACTGTTTATTGGAAAACTGAAGCGATGCATTCTGGGTACATGATGATGAAACCAGGCTGTTGTCAGGTTGGAGGGACGTGGCTGCTCCTCCTCCACCTTCATTTTCTTAAAATTACTTGGCTGAAGAGTTTTTTTGTGAGATTTGGTGCAATTTTCAGAGGCATTTCTTTCTATAAATATTTTGAGCCCTGATTGAAAATGTTTCCATCCATCCATCCATCCATTTTCTTCCGCTTATCCGGGGTCGGGTCGCGGGGGTAGCAGCCTAAGTAGGGAGGCCCAGACTTCCCTCTCCCCAGCCACTTGGAGCAGCTCCTCTGGGGGAATCCCAAGGCGTTCCCAGGCCAGCCGAGAAACATAGTCCCTCCAGCGTATCCTGGGTCTTCCTCTGGGTCTCCTCCCGGTGGGACATGCCCGGAACACCTCACCAGGGAGGCGTCCAGGAGGCATCCTAACCAGATGCCCGAGCCACCTCAACTGGCTCCTCTCGATGTGGAGAAGCAGCGGCTCTACTCCGAGTCCCTCCCGGATGACTGAGCTTCTCACCCTATCTCTAAGGGAGAGTCCAGCCACCCTGCGGAGAAAACTCATTTCAGCCGCTTGTATCCGAGATCTTGTTCTTTCGGTCATAACCCAAAGCTCATGACCATAGATGAGGGTGGGAACGTAGATCGATCGGTAAATTGAGAGCTTTGCCTTTTGACTCAGCTCTCTCTTCACCACGACAGACCGGTACAGCGCCCGCTTCACTGCGGACGCTGCACCTATCCGCCTATCGATCTCACGCTCCAGTTTTCCCTCATTCGTGAACAAGATCCCGAGATACTTAAACTCCTCCACTTGGGTAAGGACCTCCTCCCCGACCCGGAGAGGGCACGCTACCCTTTTCCGGCTCAAGACCATGGCCTCGGATTTGGAGGAACTGATCCTCATCCCGGCCGCATCACATTCAGCTGCAAACCGCTCCAGCGAAAGCTGTAGATCACGAGCTGATGAAGCCAATAGGACCACATCATCTGCAAAAAACAGAGAAGCGATTCTAAGGCCACCAAAACGGATCCTCTCAACACCTTGGCTGCGCCTAGAAATTCTGTCCATAAAAGTTATAAACAGAATCGGTGACAAAGGGCAACCTTGGCGGAGTCCAACTCTCACCGGAAACGAGCCTGACTTACTGCCGGCAATGCGGACCAAGCTCTGACACCGGTCGTACAGGGACCTAACAGCCCATATCAATGGGCCTGGTACCCCATACTCCCGGAGTACCCGCCACAGAACCCCCCGAGGGACGCGGTCGAATGCCTTTTCCAAGTCTACAAAGCACATGTAAACTGGTTGGGCAAACTCCCACGCACCCTCCAGGACCCTGTTGAGGGTGTAGAGCTGGTCTAGTGTTCCACGACCAGGACGAAAACCACACTGCTCCTCCTGAATCCGAGGTTCGACTATCCGACGGACCCTCCTCTCCAGAACCCCTGAATAGACCTTACCAGGGAGGCTTAAGAGTGTGATCCCTCTATAGTTGGAACACACCCTACGGTCCCCCTTTTTGAATAGGGGAACCACCACCCCAGTCTGCCAATCCAAGGGAACTGCCCCCGATGTCCACGCGATATTGCAGAGTCGCGTAAGCCAACACAACCCCACAACATCCAGAGCCCTAAGGAACTCAGGACGAATCTCATCCACCCCCGGAGCCTTGCCACCGCGGAGCTTTTTAACCACCTCGGCGACCTCAGCACCAGAGATTGGAGAGCCCGACCCAAAGTCCCCAGGCTCCGCTTCCTCAGTGGAAGACGTGCCAGTAGGATTGAGGAGGTCTTCGAAGTATTCCGCCCACCGACTCACAACATCCCGAGTTGAGGTCAACAGCACGCCATCCCCACCATAAATGGTGTTGGTCGCGTACCGCTTTCCCCCCCTGAGACGCCGGATGGTGGACCAGAATCGCCTCGAAGCCGTACGGAAGTCATTCTCCATGGCCTCTCCGAACTCCTCCCACGCCCGAGTTTTTGCCTCAGCAACCACCCGAGCCGCATGCCGCTTGGACTGCCGGTACCTATCTGCTGCTTCCGGGGTCCCACAGGCCAAAAAGGCCCAATAGGACTCCTTCTTCAGCTTGACAGCATCCCTCACCGCCGGTGTCCACCACCGGGTTCGAGGGTTGCCACCACGACAGGCACCAACAACCTTGCGGCCACAACTCCGATAAGCTGCCTCGACAATAGAGGCGCGAAACATGGCCCACTCGGGCTCAATGTCCCCCGCCTCCCTCGGAACGTGTTCAAAGCTCTCCCGGAGGTGGGAGTTAAAGCTCCGTCTTACGGGAGACTCTGCCAGACGTTCCCAGCAGACCCTCACAATACGTTTGGGTCTGCCAGGTCTGACCGGCATCCTCCCCCACCATCGGAGCCAACTCACCACCAGGTAGTGGTCAGTTGACAGCTCCGCCCCTCTCTTCACCCGAGTGTCCAGGACATGCGGCCGCAGATCAGATGAGACGACAACAAAGTCGATCATTGAACTACGACCTAGGGTGTCCTGGTGCCAAGAGCACATATGGACACCCTTATGCCTGAACATGGTGTTCGTTATGGACAATCCATGACGAGCACAGAAGTCCAACAACAGAACACCACTCGGGTTCAGATCAGGGGGGCCGTTCCTCCCAACCACACCCCTCCAGGTCTCACTGTCATTGCCCACGTGAGCGTTGAAGTCCCCCAGCAGAACAAGGGAGTCCCCAGGAGGCGCACCCTCCAATACCCCCTCCAAGGACTCCAAAAAGGGTGGGTAATCTGCGCTGCCGTTTGGCGCATAGGCACAAACAACAGTCAGAGCCCGTCCCCCCACACGTAGGCGAAGGGAGGCTACCCTCTCGTTCACCGGGGTGAACCCCAACGTACAGGCACCAAGATGGGGGGCAACAAGTATGCCCACTCCTGCTCGGCGCCTCTCACCAGGGGCAACTCCAGAGTGGAAGAGTGTCCAACCCCTCTCAAGGAAACTGGTTCCAGAGCCAGAGCCATGCGTTGAGGTGAGTCCGACTATTTCTAGCCGGAACCTCTCAACCTCACACACTAGCTCAGGCTCCTTCCCCACCAGAGAGGTGACATTCCATGTCCCAATGGCCAGCTTCTGTAGCCGAGGATCAGACCGCCAGGGTCCCCGCCCTCGGCCACCACCCATTCCACAAAAAAATGTTTGTGCACATAAAACTTGCAGAACTCAGTTTGTGTTGTGATTATTATTGGAATGTTGCTCCTGCTGACTTGACATGATGTAATTAATAAACAATAGTATTAAATGTACTTCATTAAAGCTTGTTTTACATTTTTCATAATTGTTTTGTAATTTATTTTTGCACAATTAACACTTATTTTGTCATCTGTTATGATTATAACTAGAAACAGTTTCATTTAAATTAACATTTTAATCAGTGAATTACCATTTTACAGTAGTCAGGCTACAAGTACTTGGTGGCTAAAAAATACACAAATAGAGCAAAAATATATAATGTGCATTGTGCAGAAATGAAGACTTCATCCCAGTCTAAGGAAAGCTGGAGCAGATACTGCTGGCATGGAGGCAAGGTGGAGAATTCTCATGCACATAATAATAATAATAATGAATTCAATTTATAATGCACTTTTCATCAATAAAAATCTCAAAGTGCTTTATAATAAGTGTTACTTTTTTTTTACATGTGTAACATTATAAAACACTGTTGACATGGCTATATTGATCATTGTATTGCATAGACATTTTTTTCCATTTCTTCTAACAAATGTGTTTACAGTCTTGTTTCACTGTAATGATAAAAGCATCTGCCACGTCTAAAAATGCTTTAATAAAACACAGTCAGTGAAATAATCAATAATCAGTTAAGTAATAAGTTTGTTACTGCTCAATAATTACTGAAAGACGCCGGACAAAGTAAGAAAAGTTGATTTTTGTGTTCTGTTGTCAGTCTCTGCTCAAACTGACTGGCAACGAGCTGCTTCTTTAACTACAGCTGCGGGAACCACGTGACCGCCTGTCGGCGAGTACGTGTCGCAACTGCTGGCTTTGATTCTTATCCGCCCCAGAATTCGTTATTTGGTTCACTTTAGATCAGAAAAGAGAGATACACTGAAAATACAACAAACGCACGTAATTTAAAGTTCCAAAAACCAGTTTAATTATAAGTTTAAAAAGTTACAGAATACATTTGTTCTATTTCTAAAAGCCATTACATTTGTTCAAAAGAGAGCCAGGGAGACAGTGGGGGGAGATAGGGTGGAAGAAAAGACATTGTATGTGTTTCAAGGGAGACCCCATACAACCTGATTAGTCTGAATCCAGTTGTCTTCTCCTCCGGGCTTCTCCACGTTACTGCTGGAGGAGGATACTCATGTTTTTTTTATACTCCTGCAGGGTATTTCTGCTTTCCACCAATCACAGAGGCCCCTCTTTGTCTTTCTGGTGGGGTATTTTCCTCCCCCTTAACTGATAAGAGGCCTCTATCATGTGGAACAGGAAACACCATTTTCTTTTTTCAGTCTGCAGAACCCTTTTTTTGGTAAGAGAGTGAAGGATAATATTCATTCATTCAACCTTTATTTATACAGGCTGACCTTACACAGTTCTACTTTTAATCTGATTGAAACTACTTCACAACTATTATATAATTAATGCACAAGTGCTTTATGATCAAGGTATTAATTGTTTTACGAATGTTTATGCAATCATGTTCTCTGCGCCTTCAAGTGGTTTTACACACTTATATATCCACACTTATTTATTCCCCAAAAAGGAGCATTTTTCAGATGTGAACACAGTTTTCAGAGATGGACACCTTTTTTCCAACTCGCATGAGAGCTGACGAGGGGGAAGGGTGGCTGAATCAGCCACACAGAACAAAGGGACTTCCAGTGACTTCCTGCCAGTCATAAATCTGTGAAGTCATAAAACTGACAGAGAGGCGCCAAGGCCCCTCTCCCACAAGCCACTCAGAGACCAGAACAGATCCAACTTCAAGCATTCCTTCAGTACCAGAACCTCACATGAGTACATGCTCACATTCTGTCTCCTCTCAGGAAACCCTTACCATTCTATAAGGGAAACTTGATCATTTTGAACGCCGTGTGAAGACTCCTTCAAAATAAATGAAAACACAAAGATAAAGTATTTTATTTCATAACAAAACCCCCTTTGGACCTCATTAATTGAGGTCCATCCCAAAAGAAATAAAATCACACACCTAATACCGCAGCTAAAACGCATATATACACAATATTCAATCAGTTTTTTCAAAATCCTCCAAGTTATAGTTTTTTAACAAAAACAGTTGTCGCATCACTTCAGGATCCCGTTTTTCCAGAGTGGATGTGATGAGTCTTACCGTCAAAGACCTTAAACAAGGCACGCAGCAGCACCCGCAGGTTATAAGTATGCCTAAGAAAATAGCCAATGATACCATTATAGATACGAACACCTGTTTCCAGGGACCGAAGATCTTTATTAGCCAATTGTCCAGTGGGTCGTCCAGACCCGAATGACTTTTCATTTCATCTGAGAGGGTTCTAAGGCCTTCTAGGGCTCTTGTGACTTTGCCATCTGGAGCAGTGTTGTTTGGAATAAATGTACAGCAAAGGTCACCAAACATACTACAAACTCCCCCCCGTTCCGCCAAAAGCATATCCAACGCCATCCTGTTCTGAACCGCCATCAGGGAAGTCGGCGCTAGTTGTTCGGCCAGACCTTCTACCGCGTCTCTGGTGAGATTGGACAGTCGCATAACATTATAATGCACATAATTTATCCTGTCTACATTTTTATTGGGAGTAACAGGAAACACTGCTGAAATGATAGGAAAGCTCTCAAACCCAGCTGCCACCTGATCAGCCAATTTGTATTCATTTGGCACACCCCACGGAATGCCTATAGAGTCAATATAAGTAGGTGAGCCGACGGTTGGATCAAAATTAGCAGATCTCCTTCTCCTATTTTGAGAGAGATCAGTTCCGTTCAGGATCTCCAATCTGGGACCAATCAGAGCCAGAGGAGCCGCCAATCGTACCATGGCACAAAGTCCAATGGTGTTGTCCAAGATACGAGTGAGTAATCTCCTTTCCCCACAATAGTAGTATAAGCCCGATCTAACAAGAGGGCCAATCACTTTTCTATCCCCTTTTTCTGTGCTCGCTAACCTCGTCTGATTGCACCAGCTTGGGTCAATCATGCCCACATTTATTTTGGCATTTGGACTCGTGAAATTAAAACAGAAGTAATCATTGCGTTTTGTAGCATGGAACGGGCCAGCTTTGGTGTGATTCCCGGCTAAGGGAAACACTTCACTTAAGGTTGTACAATTAGCGTGCATCTGCGTTCTGGTCAAGTTTAGCATGCAAGCAAACCCCCATGTATCCTCTGGGAACAAGGGAGCCGGCTCAGTGTACAACAGCGGGCGTGCTGCGGCACATGCCACGCATTCAGACAACGAGGCCTGCTTTGCCGCCTCCGATAACCATGCCAACCATATATTATTGTCATGGTATCCGGTAGACATTGCGATTACCTCGACCGGAGTCAACTTTGTGTAATCGGTGGTAATTATGTCTGAAGTTTGGTGCGGGGTCACAGGGGGAAAAGAAGAATTACCTAGAGAGCTGATAGTGTTTACCATTTCAATTCGTAATGACCCATATTTTGGTGGATAGGAGTTCACTATCACTCTCATAACATGAAAATTGAACGGATGTTCGTCCATTTCAAAAGTGGACACCGCTTTAATAGACAGGGAAACCGGATTCTGGGTGAGGGAAAAATCCCTCTGGAGAGTGAACTTGCTAGTCCAAAACTGGCGAAATCCTGGTCGATCCAACTTAGGCTGGGAAAATACCCAGGACCCTTGTTGTAAAACCACCTTATCCCCACTACATTGGACATTTTGGCCAGCGCATAGTACAATTTCCCCCCAAGTGCAGCTCTGTGGGCATTGTGAAGCCGTAGGTGGACATTGACACATGTATATATCTGCATGCCTGAATGAAATATTCTGGCCTGCACAATCAATTACATCGCATAAATCGAACGTGAAAGTGGTAGTCTGGTTTGCGATATACTCTAGTTTGAGGACTTTTTGGTGCGCGCCATACTCCCTCTTATGTCTATAAACTTCACAATCATTTTTCCCAGGGATTACGCAAAAATGTTCTAGGAGGACAATCAAAATTACCATACTTATTCCACTTATTCCAACTACCATAGTGACCCTTTTGTCTGGCCACCACATTTTAAATCAATTTATTAATATGCAAATTGTAGAATATAAGGAAATATATGCAAACAATGAACGATAATAATAGTAAGCGCTTTAGAATATTGCAGAATTATGAACCTTAAGTTCCAAGTTCCTCCTCCAGCAGCAAGGCAGGTGTCTCCCTTGAACACACAAAAATAGAGAAAGAACACAAGATTTATATCATCATCACAGAAACATTAATATACTTTTTACACGTACTCAGGGGCATTCCCCTTGGGTGCTCGGGAATGTCCTCCTATGTTCCCGAGTTTTCTTCGTGTAATGTGAGACTCTAATATGTAGTGTTTTTATCGTTTTAGGTGTCTGTTCTATGTGTGCATGTTCCAGCACCGAGTGGCCCCATTAAACAGAGTCCTTCTGAGCCTCGCACGCAACTTACTCGGCTACTTTCGTCTATCAAGGCACAAGAGTTCGAATGCGAGCTCCTCTTGTTGTCCCGCTCGATCCTCTCAGCTCCTTCCTGGTTCACGGGCTGGAGCACACTGACTCCAATGGTACCAGACCTCCCCCTTTCCTCTCAGCCTGACCGCATGTGAGGTTCTCTCGGTCACTTGGAAAGGACCTGCCCAGCGAGGCTCCGCCCACTTTCTCTTAACGACCCTCAGCAGCACCCACTCAGCTGTGGGTAGGTCAGGGTCTCCTGGTGGACCCCTTTTCTCGTGTACCTGCTGAGTAAAGTTGGTTACTAAAGCTTTTAACTCATCAAAGTATACCTTATGGTCCATCTTTCGGTCCCCCTCGTTGGGCAGAGAACAAGCATTCGGTCCAGGGAAAGGTCGACCTGTAGTTAACTCATAGGGAGAGAAACCAGTGCCATTATTAACAGAAGTTCTTACAATCATTAATGCAATTGGCAAAGCGTCAACCCAGTTTAATTTGGTCTGTGCACAGATTTTGCTCAATTTTTGTTTTATGTTCTGATTCATCCTTTCGATCTTGCCTTGGGACTGGGGGTGGTACACGGTCCCGAAGGCGTGCTTTAATCCTAACATTTTTTCCACAGCCTGCAGGTCTGCGTTTTTAAAATGTGTACCATTATCAGATCTGATTTTTTCGGGAAACCCATGTCTAGGAATGTAATGGTTTATCAGGAACTTTATGACTGTTTTACTGTCTTCTTTTCTTGCAGGTATGGCTTCAGGCCATCCTGTGAGGGCGTCGACACACATCAACACATATCTGTACCCCTTAATGGTTTCAATCATGTCTGTGTAATCTATGATCACTTCCTGTCCTGGTCTGAACAGGAAGGGAAATATCCCTTGTTCTGGTTTTACAGTAGGTCGGATGTTGTATTGTAAACAAACTTTACAGGTTCCTATGTGTTCAGTTATCATGTCTTTCATGTGTGGATGCCACCATTGCTGAAGATTCCTGGCCATCTGTCCGCCGCCCACATGAGCCAGACCGTGTGCTTCCTGAAAAACTAATGGTTTCAGAGTCATGGGCAGGATCCACTTTTCATTGGGTCCTGTCCACAACCCGCTCTGTTCATTCTTTTTTCCTCCCTTGTTTTTCCAAACAGATCTCTCTTCAGGAGACGCCTCATTCTGTGCCTTTGTGATTTCTGTTTGGCTCCAACGACTGTTCCACTGACATTCTTCTTCCACTGTCACCATCTGAACTCTTGCTAAATAGCCAGCTGCCACTTTAGCTGCTCTGTCTGCCTGCCTATTACCTTCAGCAGTATCTGACTGTGTTACATCATGACCTTTGCATTTCACTACTGCCACTTTCCTTGGAAGCATCAGACTATCAGCTAACTCTTTTATGAGTTCTTCATGCTTTATGGGTTTATTTCCTGCTGTCAAAAACCCTGCTCTTTTCCATTGGGGTAATTGTACATGAACAACTCCATAAGCGTATGCTGAGTCTGTGTATACTGTGATTTCTTTTCCTGTGCCTAATTTTAGTGCCGCAACTACCGCTTGAATCTCGGCTTTTTGAGCTGACTGTTTTCCCATCAACTGTCCAGATTCTACCACCTCGAATGCATCTTCATTTTGTCTAACCACTGCGAACCCTGACTTCAAAGACCCATCCTCCATTCTAAAGCAGCACCCGTCCGTGTAGAGTATTTCTGAATGTGGTATATGTTCTGTTTCTAGGTCGGACCTGATTTTTTCTTCCATATAGACCTTTTGAACACAATCGTGCGTGTGTGTTGTATTCATTCCATCAGCCATGTTTACACCTTCATGTGAAAATGATAAATTTGGTGCTGCCAAAATGTTACTCATGCGTCTTTGTTTCAATGAAGTCATTGTGAAGAGTTCGGAGTTCACATAGGCCACGACATTATGTGATGTTAAAATGTGCAGTGGATGGCCCATCACTATATGTGCTGTTTTAGCGACAATTTTACTCAATCCTGCTGCCATTTGTGTACATGGTGGATGACGTTTTTCAGTACTATCCAGAAGAATGCTGGTGTACATCAGTATCTGTCTATTCCCCCCCTTTTTCTGAAACAAAATGCCATTAATGGTGTTTTTTGCTTCAGAAACATCAAGGTAAAAAGGTGAGGTGTAATCAGGTAGGGCTAAATCAGTAGCCCGAGTCAAAAGTTGTTTGAGAGTTATGAAAGACTGTTCAGCTTCAAGGCTCCAAACGAGCTTGGACTTTAATTTTCTCATCCCCTGTTCCTTAACCATGTTTCGAAGAGAAGTAGTGAGTTCACTGTAATCAGGTATATAATGTCTGCTATACCCTGTCAACCCCAGAAAAGACAACATTTCCTGTACCGTGCTAGGCTTTGGGTGATTCAAAATGGAAACTCTGTGCTCAGGAGAAAGCGTTGTTCCTCGAGCTGAGACTAACCGTCCCAAGAAGGATACCTGGGTGCGGACGGCTTGAAGTTTTGTTTTGCTCACTTTGAAACCCGCATCATGAAGAAGAAGAAGAATGTCATGGGTGGCTTTGAGACAGTCTTCAGGTGATTCTGATGCTATCAATAAATCGTCCACATATTGAAGCAAAGTGGTGCCTTCAGGAAGAGGAAGTTGAACCAACAGGTCTTTTAGTACCTGATTGAATATTCCAGGGGACAATGCAAGCCCCTGAGGGAGACGCGTGTATCGGTACTGTTGGCCATTAAAAGTGAAAGAGAAAATGTCTCGTACATCATTTGACAAAGGGAGACAAAAGAAGGCGTTGGCTAAGTCAATACAAGTGAACCATTTTTGTTTTGGGTTCAAGTTTGTTAACGCCACGTATGGATTTGGAACAGGGCAGGTGGGAGTCTTAAGGATTGCATTAATTGACCTAAGGTCATGCACCATTCTGTACTTTCCTGTACCTGCTTTCTCGACTGGCAAAATGGGAGTATTCCACTGTGAATTAGACGGTTCTAATACTCCTGCATTTAGCAACCCCCAAACCGTATTGCTCAGCCCCTCTGCGGCTTCTGGCTTATGTGAGTATTGATACAACCATATTGGCTCAGTGGAGAGAAGTTCAAAAGTGATGGGATCACAGTTTACTAATCCCACATCCTCTGGACCTTGAGACCAAAGGGATTGTGGGAGTGTATCAAGCATGGCAGGGACCTCTGTGTGATCAGTCTTTTCCCTGCCATGTTCTCTTGAAATAAGTTCATGATCTAATTTTCCCAAATCCTGAGCTGAAACATCAATAATATAGCAATCTGTTGATGGTGAAAAAGCAACTGATGGAAGCTGTGTGGGACACCAATCTAGGGCATCCATGACTGTTTTTACCATGGGTCCTAAATCCTTAGCCTGGTGTGAAGGTGAAAGAGCAAGTGAGACATGTGGTGCTGCTTCAGATGACATCCTATACCATTCAAGTTGAGATGGTGATAGGGTGACATGTGAGGCCACCCCCTGAGGACCTACAATGATCTTATCTGAGGTCAAAACCCACTCAGTATCTTGCAAAGTAGAGGCAAAATGCTCTCTAAAACAATCATCAGAGTCACGGTCATAAAAGAGTGTCAGATGTATAGGATCTGGAGGGGGAACATAGGGTCGCAGAGCATCAAGCCATGGCTTCCAAGACAAGTACGCAGA
>JBBPBX010042793.1:6434-20383 GCA_038048925.1 Garcialebias charrua | reverse complement strand
AAAAAAAAAAGTCAAGTCGTGAATTAGTTCACTGTGGTGACCCCGGAAGAAGGGCAGCCGACGGAAGAAGAAAAAAAATAACTAGAGAAATTTCATTTCCTGCAAAAATGCAGTGTGAATACTTATTGCCAAAGAACTTGATGAAAAGCAGCTGAAATTAGCTAAAACATGCTGAAATCTAGCTGAAAATAGCCCAAGTTAGAAGAAAGCAGAAAGAACTAGGTTAGGTTTAAATAAGCAGAAATTATAACAAAAACTAGGAAATTAGCTTAAAATGGTAAATGGAGCTTACTTATATAAGCACTATGCTTATATATGCTTATGCTTATATAGCACTTTGAGATTTTTATTAATGAAAAGTGCGTTATAAATGGAATTCATTATTATTATTATTATATAGCGCTCAGCCCCCTATGAGGGGCCCCAAAGCGCTTCACAGTACCAACCATCCACCCATTCATACACCGTAGCGGTACACTGCCATGCAAGGTGCTGCCAGTCCTACTGGGAGCAACTCGGGTTTGGGTGTCTTGCCCAGGGACACAACAAGGTATGCAGTGACCGGGGATCGAACCCGAGACCTTCTGGTCCTGAGCCGGCTGCCCTGCCTCTACACCATCTCGGCCCCTTGCTTTAAAAGCTGAAATTAGCTACAAAAAACAAAGCTGAAAAGTTGATGAAAAGGCAGAAAGAAGCTTAACCTATCTGAAAGAAGCAGAAGGAGCTGAAATGAGCTGAAATGAGCTAAAAGAATGTGGAATTAGCCAAAAAAAAAGCTAAATTTAGCTCAGAGCAGCTAAAAGGTCGCTGAGATAGCATAATTTCAAATTTCAATTCAGTTTATTTATATAGCGCCAAGTCACAACAAAAGTCGTTTCAGGACACTGAACAAAAACATGTACAGTATATATAAAAAATTAAGTTAACATTATTTATCAGGAAAGGCTGAAAGTAGCAGGAAAAAAGCTGAAAGCAGCATGAGCTAAAATTTATAGAATGAAGTTAATTAAGCTGAAAGTAGCAGAAACTACCAAAAAACTTGAATTTATCCGAAAACAGCTGCTGCAATACGCTTCCGTAGAAATTAGCTAAAAAATGCTAAAAAAAAATTACTGAAAAGGTAGAACAGGTTTAAATTAGCAGAAGAAATCAGAAAAACATGTTTGCCCAACACGGTACGTTTGCTGAAAGAAGCAGAAATGAGCACAAAAAGTGGAAATTATCTGAAAAAAATATGAAATTAGCAAAGAAACAGCTGGAAAGTACAAAGTAGTTAAAAACACAGAAAGAATATACCAAAAGGATGTAGAGAGAGCACATTTTCGCTGAATTAGTCTGAAACAAGTTGAAATGAGTGCTAAAAGTGTGGAATCTGCTGAAAAGACCTAAATTTTATAAAAACAGATAATTAGTAGCCGAAAAGGCAGAAGCTGAAACTTGCAGAAATAAGCTGAAAGGAGCAGAAAGACGTTAGAAGAAGCACAAAACAGCTGAAAGTTGAAAAACAGTTTAAATTTGCAGCAGGAAGCTGAAAGAAGCTGAACGGAACAAAACGTGAAAGGAGCAGCAAAAAGTTGAAAACAGATCTAAAGATATGAAGGATTGCTAGGTTGGAGCAGTGGGTGGGCATCTCAGGATCAGCCCTAAACTGGTTCAGATCCTACCTCTCTGACAGGTCTTTTTGTGTGTCCATCAATGATTTTACTTCTGCAGTGGCGGCTCTTAAATGGGGGGTTCCGCAGGGGTCCATCCTGGGTCCTCTCTTGTTCTCCTTATACCTGCTGCCACTCGGTGCTATTTTCCGGAAACACAATATACCTTTCCACTTCTACGCTGATGACTGTCAAATCTACTTCCCCCTAAGACAAAATGGTACAGGCTCTATTCAACCTCTGCTCGACTGCCTGGCTGACATCAGGGACTGGATGGCTTTAAATTTCTTAAGCTTCAATGATAAGAAGTCTGAAGCCATATTGTTCCTTCCCAATGACACAACCTCAAACCACTGCATTGACCTGTCTGCTCTACCCCTGTCCGAAAAACAAAAAGTCAAAAATCTGGGAGTGATAATGGATCCTTCCATGAAACTCAACAGTCATGTAAACATGATCGTCAAATCCTGTTTTTTCCAGCTGAGGCGTCTGTCTAAGCTGAAGCCCATATTATCCAAAAAGCACCTGGAGACAGTGATTCACGCATTCATTACATCTAGGCTTGATTACTGCAATTCACTTCTGTTTGGCGTCAGTCAAGCCACCATTGCACGATTACAACTGGTTCAGAACGCAGCTGCCCGATTTTTAACCAGCACACGCAAAAGAGAGCACATTACACCAGTCTTGGCCTCCCTTCACTGGCTACCGGTTCATCTTCGAATCCAATTCAAAATTCTCATGTATGTCTACAAATCGCTGAACAGTCTCGCCCCCGCCTATCTCTCGGATCTGATACACCCATATGTCCCTCCACGTGCTTTGAGGTCAGAGGATCAGGTACTCTTAATAGTTCCAGAAACTCGCCTTAAGCGCAGGGGTGACAGGGCGTTCTCTGTAGCAGGCCCAAGACTCTGGAACGAGTTACCGCTGCTCATCAAACAGGCCCCCTCCCTCTCAGTTTTCAAATCCCGGTTAAAAACTCACTACTACTCCATCGCTTTCAATGCCAGCTGATTTGTATTGGATCGTTTGATTTATGATCTGCAATGTTTTTATGTTTTTCGTGTTGTACTTCATTGTCTGTGTTGCCTGTTGCGTGTTTGTTTGTCCAGCACTTTGGTGTGGACTTGTTCCTGTTTAAAGTGCTTTATAAATAAAATGGTATGGTATGGTATGGTATGGTATGGTATAGGATGTAAAATGAGCTCAGTTCATTTTCTGTGAGGAAAAAAAAATGGCAGAAAGGGCTAAATATTTCAAAAAGCTAAAGTTGCTGAAGTTGCACCAACACCACAAGTCATAGCAGGATTGTCCTGAAAGAGCTGAACATTTTGATTCATGATTTGTGGAACTAGCTTGAAAACTGCAGGACCAATAAACATTTTCATGTGGAGAGTGGACAGAAGATAAAATGCTGAGGTTTTAACCTGCAGTGAACCTCCAACGTTGGTTTCAGGTTTATTGACCCAACGTGCACTGCACCGTTTAAATCCCTCAGCGATGGGGGACATCGGCGTGTCGCTTATACAAAAAAACAACAAAAAAAGATGCATGTTTTTTAGTATTTAAAATAAGAAATTAATGATTTTATTCACATTTTTAATTTGCTTTCAAGACCTCTGAGAACAACGCGCCCAAACAATCTCGTTTGTTTTCTTGTGTATTTAGTTGTTTTGATCCGGTTGATGAGCGGAGCTCTGGGCCGCTTCAGGCGAGCATTAATTGAACATTCCTCCCCTCTTGGACATCGCTGACGATCCGCCAACTCTCCCTGGCTCAGCTTCAGTGGTTTCAGGGGAAAGTTGGGGGCTGGCACGAGTCCAGAGGTCAGCAGCACCAACGAGGCTTTGTCAGTCACAAGCAACTGCAAAGATCCTGTGGGACCCCGAGGCAAACCGGTGAACGAGTTTTCACTAATAACTGCTTCCTGTGCAGCATTATTCACGCTGTTTGACGTTGTTCAGCTTTCGGACAGGAAGAGGATGTTGGAGCTGAAGTGTGAGGTTTCAGAGCAGCAGCAGAGAAACTTCTGCTTCTTCCTCTTTAGGCTTAATTCAAAAGAACTATCTATGTTATGTTCAGATCAAACAATGCAGGAAAGGTGGCTTTGGACGTAAGATTCAGTTTCTGAAAATACGTTTTAGTGATTAAACAACTTCTGCATGATTTGATCTATGGGATCAGATTTCCTCATCGTAATGACAAATGTTGAATTTACAACAAATGTTCTGTTTCTTTTGTAAAGGAATAGTTCTCGAGACGTTTATTTGTCTTCTGTCACTTGAGGAAATCTCAGCAGTTTCTATGGGTCGTAACTAAAAAAAAAACATCAGATCCTTCCCAGATCCTAAATAAACCCTAAACATCTTCAGGTTTTTTTTTTGTTTTTTTTTTTGCTCTTGATTTTTATTATTTTTATCATTATTATTAATATGTATGAAAGATGAAAAACATTTTAAATAGACCTCACAACATAAAGTTGTAACATACAATGATGTCATAATACATTTATGCATAGAGGTCGACAAAGCCGGTGAGGTATCCAAAAACACTTCAGAAAGTTCCAAAGTTCTGATAAGATAGTACAGTGTATATCAGCATGATGGTTCTGATAAGATAGTACAGTGTATATCAGCATCATGGTTCTGATAAGATAGTACAGTGTATATCAGCATCATGGTTCTGATAAGATAGTACAGTGTATATCAGCATCATGGTTCTGATAAGATAGTACAGTGTATATCAGCATCATGGTTCTGATAAGATAGTACAGTGTATATCAGCATCATGGTTCTGATAAGATAGTACAGTGTATATCAGCATCATGGTTCTGATAAGATAGTACAGTGTATATCAGCATCATGGTTCTGATAAGATAGTACAGTGTATATCAGCATCATGGTTCTGATAAGATAGTACAGTGTATATCAGCATCATAGTTCTGATAAGATAGTACAGTGTATATCAGCATCATGGTTCTGATAAGATAGTACAGTGTATATCAGCATCATGGTTCTGATAAGATAGTACAGTGTATATCAGCATCATGGTTCTGATAAGATAGTACAGTGTATATCAGCATCATGGTTCTGATAAGATAGTACAGTGTATATCAGCATCATGGTTCTGATAAGATAGTACAGTGTATATCAGCATCATGGTTCTGATAAGATAGTACAGTGTATATCAGCATCATGGTTCTGATAAGATAGTACAGTGTATATCAGCATCATGGTTCTGATAAGATAGTACAGTGTATATCAGCATCATAGTTCTGATAAGATAGTACAGTGTATATCAGCATCATGGTTCTGATAAGATAGTACAGTGTATATCAGCATCATGGTTCTGATAAGATAGTACAGTGTATATCAGCATCATGGTTCTGATAAGATAGTACAGTGTATATCAGCATCATAGTTCTGATAAGATAGTACAGTGTATATCAGCATCATGGTTCTGATAAGATAGTACAGTGTATATCAGCATCATGGTTCTGATAAGATAGTACAGTGTATATCAGCATCATAGTTCTGATAAGATAGTACAGTGTATATCAGCATCATGGTTCTGATAAGATAGTACAGTGTATATCAGCATCATAGTTCTGATAAGATAGTACAGTGTATATCAGCATCATGGTTCTGATAAGATAGTACAGTGTATATCAGCATCATGGTTCTGATAAGATAGTACAGTGTATATCAGCATCATAGTTCTGATAAGATAGTACAGTGTATATCAGCATCATGGTTCTGATAAGATAGTACAGTGTATATCAGCATCATGGTTCTGATAAGATAGTACAGTGTATATCAGCATCATGGTTCTGATAAGATAGTACAGTGTATATCAGCATCATGGTTCTGATAAGATAGTACAGTGTATATCAGCATCATGGTTCTGATAAGATAGTACAGTGTATATCAGCATCATAGTTCTGATAAGATAGTACAGTGTATATCAGCATCATGGTTCTGATAAGATAGTACAGTGTATATCAGCATCATAGTTCTGATAAGATAGTACAGTGTATATCAGCATCATAGTTCTGATAAGATAGTACAGTGTATATCAGCATCATGGTTCTGATAAGATAGTACAGTGTATATCAGCATCATGGTTCTGATAAGATAGTACAGTGTATATCAGCATCATGGTTCTGATAAGATAGTACAGTGTATATCAGCATCATGGTTCTGATAAGATAGTACAGTGTATATCAGCATCATAGTTCTGATAAGATAGTACAGTGTATATCAGCATCATGGTTCTGATAAGATAGTACAGTGTATATCAGCATCATGGTTCTGATAAGATAGTACAGTGTATATCAGCATCATAGTTCTGATAAGATAGTACAGTGTATATCAGCATCATGGTTCTGATAAGATAGTACAGTGTATATCAGCATCATGGTTCTGATAAGATAGTACAGTGTATATCAGCATCATGGTTCTGATAACATAGTACAGTGTATATCAGCATCATGGTTCTGATAAGATAGCACAGTGTATATCAGCATCATGGTTCTGATAACATAGTACAGTGTATATCAGCATCATGGTTCTGATAAGATAGTACAGTGTATATCAGCATCATGGTTCTGATAAGATAGTACAGTGTATATCAGCATCATGGTTCTGATAAGATAGTACAGTGTATATCAGCATCATGGTTCTGATAAGATAGTACAGTGTATATCAGCATCATAGTTCTGATAAGATAGTACAGTGTATATCAGCATCATGGTTCTGATAAGATAGTACAGTGTATATCAGCATCATGGTTCTGATAAGATAGTACAGTGTATATCAGCATCATGGTTCTGATAAGATAGTACAGTGTATATCAGCATCATGGTTCTGATAAGATAGTACAGTGTATATCAGCATCATGGTTCTGATAAGATAGTACAGTGTATATCAGCATCATGGTTCTGATAAGATAGTACAGTGTATATCAGCATCATGGTTCTGATAAGATAGTACAGTGTATATCAGCATCATGGTTCTGATAAGATAGTACAGTGTATATCAGCATCATGGTTCTGATAAGATAGTACAGTGTATATCAGCATCATGGTTCTGATAAGATAGTACAGTGTATATCAGCATCATGGTTCTGATAAGATAGTACAGTGTATATCAGCATCATAGTTCTGATAAGATAGTACAGTGTATATCAGCATCATGGTTCTGATAAGATAGTACAGTGTATATCAGCATCATAGTTCTGATAAGATAGTACAGTGTATATCAGCATCATAGTTCTGATAAGATAGTACAGTGTATATCAGCATCATGGTTCTGATAAGATAGTACAGTGTATATCAGCATCATGGTTCTGATAAGATAGTACAGTGTATATCAGCATCATGGTTCTGATAAGATAGTACAGTGTATATCAGCATCATGGTTCTGATAAGATAGTACAGTGTATATCAGCATCATAGTTCTGATAAGATAGTACAGTGTATATCAGCATCATGGTTCTGATAAGATAGTACAGTGTATATCAGCATCATGGTTCTGATAAGATAGTACAGTGTATATCAGCATCATGGTTCTGATAAGATAGTACAGTGTATATCAGCATCATGGTTCTGATAAGATAGTACAGTGTATATCAGCATCATAGTTCTGATAAGATAGTACAGTGTATATCAGCATCATGGTTCTGATAAGATAGTACAGTGTATATCAGCATCATGGTTCTGATAAGATAGTACAGTGTATATCAGCATCATGGTTCTGATAAGATAGTACAGTGTATATCAGCATCATAGTTCTGATAAGATAGTACAGTGTATATCAGCATCATGGTTCTGATAAGATAGTACAGTGTATATCAGCATCATAGTTCTGATAAGATAGTACAGTGTATATCAGCATCATAGTTCTGATAAGATAGTACAGTGTATATCAGCATCATGGTTCTGATAAGATAGTACAGTGTATATCAGCATCATAGTTCTGATAAGATAGTACAGTGTATATCAGCATCATGGTTCTGATAAGATAGTACAGTGTATATCAGCATCATGGTTCTGATAAGATAGTACAGTGTATATCAGCATCATAGTTCTGATAAGATAGTACAGTGTATATCAGCATCATGGTTCTGATAAGATAGTACAGTGTATATCAGCATCATGGTTCTGATAAGATAGTACAGTGTATATCAGCATCATGGTTCTGATAAGATAGTACAGTGTATATCAGCATCATAGTTCTGATAAGATAGTACAGTGTATATCAGCATCATGGTTCTGATAAGATAGTACAGTGTATATCAGCATCATGGTTCTGATAAGATAGTACAGTGTATATCAGCATCATGGTTCTGATAAGATAGTACAGTGTATATCAGCATCATGGTTCTGATAAGATAGTACAGTGTATATCAGCATCATAGTTCTGATAAGATAGTACAGTGTATATCAGCATCATGGTTCTGATAAGATAGTACAGTGTATATCAGCATCATGGTTCTGATAAGATAGTACAGTGTATATCAGCATCATGGTTCTGATAAGATAGTACAGTGTATATCAGCATCATGGTTCTGATAAGATAGTACAGTGTATATCAGCATCATGGTTCTGATAAGATAGTACAGTGTATATCAGCATCATGGTTCTGATAAGATAGTACAGTGTATATCAGCATCATGGTTCTGATAAGATAGTACAGTGTATATCAGCATCATGGTTCTGATAAGATAGTACAGTGTATATCAGCATCATGGTTCTGATAAGATAGTACAGTGTATATCAGCATCATGGTTCTGATAAGATAGTACAGTGTATATCAGCATCATGGTTCTGATAAGATAGTACAGTGTATATCAGCATCATTTCTGATAAGATAGTACAGTGTATATCAGCATCATGGTTCTGATAAGATAGTACAGTGTATATCAGCATCATGGTTCTGATAAGATAGTACAGTGTATATCAGCATCATAGTTCTGATCAAAGTCAAAGTCAACTTTATTGTCAGATCTGCAATATGTACTGTACAGGACATACACAGGACCGAAATTGCGTTTCTCTCAGTCCCTCGGTGCAACAGTAAACATCTAAACATTGAAACACTGAAACATATAATAATAGACATAAGCATAAAATAGTAAAACTAACACTGTCCTGAGTTTTTTTGCATAGTGGTATAAGAGTATGAAAATTTACACCAACTCTAAAACTAAAACATTAAACATTTAATGAACATAATACTGTCCTGAGTTTTTGCATACTAGTATAAAAAAAAGAGTATAAAAAGTATAACTAAAATAAACTAAAGGTTTCTAGCATTGACATTTGCAAAGTGGCATATCTGATAAGATATTACAGTGTATATCAGCATCATAGTTCTGATAAGATAGTACAGTGTATATCAGCATCATAGTTTTGATAAGATAGTACAGTATATCAGCATCATAGTTCTGATAAGATAGTACTGTACAGTGTATATCAGCATCATGGTTCTGATAAGATAGTACAGTGTATATCAGCATCATGGTTCTGATAAGATAGTACAGTGTATATCAGCATCATGGTTCTGATAAGGCCACGGTTGCCTTCAGTTCTGCTGGTACACTCAATGGCAAATCCAAACACCCAGTCCTGCTCGATTTAGCTTTCTCTAAGATTGAATCCTTCGTGCCGGCGAGCTCCAGGAGCTGCAAGTGGCCTACGACTCTCAGAAATTGCGTCCAACTTGCAGTTGAGCTCGTTAAGTATATGAGTCTGAGCGCTCGTTTCAGATATTTCAGATTATTCACAGTTATGCTCTTTCTGATTCCTTTTGCTAATTTAAGCTTATTTCTGCTATTTTAGATAATATTCAGCTGTTTTTTGCTAATTGCATCTTTTTTCAGATAATTTCCACATTTTGTACTTACTTCTACTTATTTCATACTGTTTCAGATTTCAAATTGTTTCAGATATTTCATATTATTCACAATTACAGTATGCTCCTTCTGATTCCTTTTCCTGATTTAAAGGTCCACTGACATGAGTTTTCTACTATTCATCAAATTGCTCAAAATATAGATATTTTATCATTTAAATATGTTCGTTTTTGCAAACAAAATGATAAATCACTTTAATTTTGCTTTAAATGTGATTTTGAACTTCAAGCCGTGTTTAATCATGGGAAATCCGATTACACACGAACGCACCATCTGTGACGTAGTGAGAGGCAGAGCTCTGGTCTCTTTAATAGCGGACAATTTAAAACCCGACAAATTTATCAATCTATGTGAAGATTTGAGTTATTTGTCTTCATTTTGGGAAGCAGAAAATAGTTTGGGTGATGGAACAAGAAACAACAGGATCTAATTTAGGTCTGATGCTGTATCAGACTTACCTTCATGTGAGCTGCTCATACCCGCGCACCGTGACAAGCCCAGAGCTCTGCCTCACACTGCACACTACGTCACAGATGGTGCGTTCGCGTGTAATCTGATTTCCCATGATTAAACACGGTTTGAAGTTCAAAATCACCTTTAAGAGTCAGAGTCAGAGAGAATTTATTGTCATTTGCACCGCATGTAGTACATGTGTTGAAAACGAGATTATGTACACAGGGTCCCAGTTACATCCAACAACAAATGCAAGAGAAAAACAATAATAACATCTAGGATTAACTAAGAGAGACATCAGCTAGTAATACACTAAGCCCTAATGTAGTAGAAAAACATCATTATAAACAGCAGCACGAACATGAGCAGATGGTCACAGATGAACGCAGCAACAAGAAACAGATCAGTACAGTATCAGTATGATGTGACATTTTGCAGTGTTTATTCTTATTATTTATTTATTCATGAGTCTGACAGCCTCAGGGTAGAAGCTGTTTCCTCAGTCTAGTGGTTCTACATTTGATGCTCCTCAACCTCCGTCCCGAGGGGAGTGGTGCAAAGAGTGAGTGTGCTGGGTGAGTGAGGTCTTTCATGATGCAGGTGGCTCTTTTTCTGCATCTGGAGGTGTAAATGTCTGTGATGGTGGGGAGACTGACTCCCACAGACTTCTGTGCAGCCTTCACCACTCTCTGTAGAGCTTTCCTCTCTGCAACTGTGCAGCCTCCATGCCACACGTTGATGCTGGAGCACAGGACGCTCTCCACTGCACACCTGTAGAACGAGGTGAGGACTGAGCTTCTCAGACCGGCTCGTCTCAGCCGTCTGAGGAAGTAGAGTCTCTGATGACCTTTCTTGATCAGGCTGGTGGTGTTATTGCTCCAGCTGAGGTTATCATTCAAGTGTACACCCAGGTACTTGTAGCTGGAGACCACCTCCACCGCAGATCCACCTATATACAGTGGGGTGTGGGTGTGTTTGTTCCTTCTGAAGTCCACAATCATCTCCTTCGTCTTCTTCACATTCATGTGAAGGTTGTTCTCTTTGCACCAGCTCTCCAGATGTTCCACCTCCTGTCTGTAGCTGGATTCATCATTATCTGTGATGCATCCCACCACAGCTGTATCATCTGCAAACTTAACAATATGACAGCCTGGATGTGTGGCTGTACAATCATATGTGAGCAGAGTGAACAGAAGAGGGCTCAGCACACATCCTTGAGGAGAGCCAGTGCTGAGGGTGATGGTGGAGGAGGAGAAGTTGTGGATCTTCACGGACTGTGGTCTGTTTGTTAAGAAGTCTAAGACCCAGTTACAAATAGAGGGGCTTAGTCCAAGTGTGGATAGTTTGTCTATCAGAGTTTGGGGGATCATGGTGTTGAAGGCAGATGTGAAGTCCACAAAGAGCAGACGCACGTATGAGTCCTTCTGATCCAGGTGGGTGAGAGCAGTGTGGACCACAGAGGAGATGGCGTCCTCTGTTGATCGGTTCTCACGGTATGCATATTGATGAGGGTCCTCGCTGATGTTGACGGCTGTCTTGATGTGGGACATGACCAGTTTCTCAAAACATTTAGCGACTATCGGGGTGAGAGCCACCGGTCTATAATCATTCAGACTTTAAAGCAAAATTAAAGTGATTTATCATTTTGTTTGCAAAAACGAACATATTTAAATGATAATATATATATATATATTTAGCAATTTTATGAATAGTAGAAAATCATGTCAGTGGGGCTTTAAGCTTCTTTTTGATTCTTTAGCTACTATTTACCTGTTGGTTTTATAGCAAATTTCCGCTTTTCTCAGATAATTTCTACTCTATTGCATAAATGTATACATCTTTCAGCCTAAGTTGGCACAGTTACGCTCCTTCCATTTCCTTTTGGAAATTTAACCTTTCTACATTTCTTGACCTATATTCAGCTGTTTTAAGGTAATTCTTGAACAAAAGGCATTCACACATGCATTTTCGCAGGAAATGCAATTTCTCTGGTTGCTGTTGTTTTTCCACCGTGGCAATGCATTGACGATGCAGTGCAGTTCTTTCCCTTTTATTTTTTTCCCACCTCATTGAAATTGATCCAGTCAGTGGATCGTCCTGCTGCAAAAGTAGATCCTAGAAACTGCTCTCATTTTCTCTGCAGTTAAACCCTCTCCTGCTTATTAAATGGTGATGAAAGTAAAATTCAGACATAAAATGATGATGATGATCTGTTGTGTATGTCAGAATGCCCCCCTCTGGGTCTGGAGTCCCTGAAGGTGAAAGACGCTCAGCTGAGGGCTTCTTCCTACAAACGCAGAGGCCTGGGGCCTCACCGAGGTCGACTCAACATCCAGGTACCCCAACAGACCATAAATGTTTGTTTTACCTGCCCTGTCCCTCCGACAGAGCAGGGCTGCCACCGCAGGGTTCAGGTGGACTCTTTGTGTTGCAGTCTGGAATAGAGGATGGAGATATTTACGACGGAGCCTGGTGCGCTCGGTACAGAGACCAGAAGCAGTGGCTGGAGGTTGACGCTCAGAGGCTGACCCGCTTCATCGGTGTCATCCTGCAAGGACGCAACTCCATCTGGAGGTCGGTGTTGGGAGGGTGGAGGGCATGAAGAGGGCGATGAAGAACTGGGACAATGTTACCTTACCTTTCTTGAAAATAGGGATGCATATAAGCAAATGTCAAAGATAACTAAAGAAATTGCACTTTTTTGTGCTGAACGTCTGCTGAGATTGGCTGAAGAAGTTGAAACTGAAATGTTATAAAATACTAGCTAAAAGCTAAAGGCAGCTAGTCTTCCAGAAAACTAAAAGTAGCAAAAGGCTAGTTAAAAATAGCTCAGCGGTAGCAAAAAGCTGAAAGTAGTTAATGCTAGCTAGAAGTGGCTTAAAGGAGCTGTAGTATGTAACTTTTCTAACAATATATTTTTAACATATTTCTTCACTCTGTCACTACCTCCTGACAAAGTGATTTTAGACAAGTAATCTCTGAAAAAAACTATTGTCTCCTTGACAAGAAAGTTAATTCTCAATAGTCCAGGTATCAAATCCGCTCCGGATATTGTCTCCTTGCTTCTCTAAAAGCATTTCTAAAAAGCCACAGTGACCCGCCATTAACCAGCCAATAAAAACAGCTTGAATGTGAATTTCAGCAGAGCAAGGGGTAACAGAGCCATATATGGCTCTGAGGGGGAGGGACCAGAAACGTGACTCTGTTCAAAATTTTCCCAAGTTCCAGCTTGTTCCAGAAATTACATACTGAACCTATAAGGAGACACAAAATCAACAGAGTTCGCTGAGGTAGATTTAAAAGAGAACATTTTTCTTAAAAGATGGGAAAAATATTTGGAAATAAACCCAAGAAATGGTCAGGTCAACTGGATGGTTTCTTTTTTTGTTGTTAAAGCTGCACTATGTAACTTTGTAGTGCAGTCTGTAACTTTTCTAACAATATATTTTTAACATATTTCTTCACTCTGTCACTATCTACTGACAGACTGATGTTAGACAAAGTAATCTCTGAAAAAAACTATAGTCCCCTTGCTTCTCTATCAGCATTTATAAAAACACTAAAAACACAGAGTGACCCGCCGTTAACCAGCCAATAAAAACAGAGCTTGAATTTGAATTTCAGCAGAGCAAGGGGGGCAGAGCCATATATGGCTCTGAGGGGGAGGGATCAGAATGCTTTGCCTGTTGAAAATATTTCTAAGTTCTGTGCTCTACAGAAAGTTACACATAGCACCTTTAAGACGTTTCGTCCTTCGTCCAAAGGGCTTCATCAGTCCGAGGAGCCACAACAAACTCAGTCCCACAAGAAGCACGCTCACATAGTGATGAGATGGTTTCTGGGGCCCGCCCTCTCCCTCATCGACTCCTCTGAGGCAGCCATAGCGGCCGTGGTGTAGTGGTAATGGCAGTCGTCTCCCGATCGGAA